>PVJH01019116.1:0-43506 GCA_004026705.1 Nesogale talazaci
CTATAGACCAGGTCTAGTTTCCCTCCATCATCTGGGATGGGGGGGGGGGGCATAAGGGGGTGGAGCAGGGAGCAAGAGCATGGGGATGACTCAGGGAGGAGGTCGCTGGACAGTTTTGCAGAGCCAGGACCTTCCTTAGGAAGACCTACCGAGGATGACAGTGTGCCAACACCCAGCGAGCATGGGGGTAAAGCAGCATCAAGCAACAAGTCTCTCCACTGTGTGGGGGGCTCACAGGAGGGTACCCACTTACTGCCAGCAACCAGCCACCACAGCAGGAAGCAGGGTCTGGCTGCTTTGAGTGGCTCCAGCTAGCAGCGGTGAGGCTTGCTCTTTGTGTCCCTTGGCACCATGGGAGCCGCACACAGAGAGCCCCCAAGAGGGGGTGGGGGGTGGGGAAGGTTGGTCTTGAGATGGGAGGCAGGTCTGTCTGGGGTTCCTCCAGTCAAATTTCTCACTCAGAATTGATTCTCCAACTTGAGAAGGCAGTTGAGAGCCCAGACTCAGAGTTGGGCAGTGGAAAGAGAGGCACAGGCCCCATGGACGGAAGACTGCAGGTCGGCCAACAGGCAAGGAAGGGCCGCAGAGACATACAGGGAGTTCTGTGCCCTGGGTGGGGAAGCTGAGGCTTCTGCCTGTCATCCCTGCCACTGCCTCACCTCATGGCTCAGACCCAGCAGATTGAAGGCACGTTCAACGCAGGCTGTTTCTGGTTGTAGTTTATGATCATTTCCGTTGTCCTGCCATTATGGTTCCTCCTCTTCAGGCCTTTAACTCTGCCATCTGAAAATGAGGGGGTCTGATTTCAAGATCTTGCCAGGCTTTTCTAGCCTAGTGGTTCCCCTGCTCAGCCCACTCCCCCAACTCCCCATAGGTTTCTGAGACTATAGTTCTCGAAGCCTCTTCTTTCTCCTTTGGAGAGGCTGGTAGTTTCAAACTGTGGACCTTGCAGTTAGCTGCCCACTAACCCACCAGGCCTGCCGATGGTAGAGTTCCTTTAAACAGGATCATACCCACAATGGAAAGAGGTTTAGCCCTCCACAGAGGGTGCGAAGATAGGAACCGCCTTTCCTCCTCCTCGTCCACCTCCCTCCCCTCCCCAGCTCAGCATTTTCCCAGGAGTGTAAAGTCTGTCTGGGGGGCAGAAGGGGGGAGGGGAGATCAGCGGCAACTCCTCCCACCATTCTCGGGTTATGCTCAGAGGAGTTGACAGAACCAGAGATGGAGGGATGTGGAGGACACGGTAGGATGTAGGATGATCACGGTTTAGATCTGTGGGAAATGACCCGTAAGAAAGAATGAGCTGAAATGAACATTCACTGGGTGTTCCAGAATTCCAGGCCTCAACCAGATGCTGCACGTGCTCTCTCTGCCCAGAGGCTTCCCAAATACCACAGAGCAAACGGGAGGGGAGGCTGTTTCCGGACAATAGCCTATTAACACTCATTACCCATAAAACGGAGTCGTTTTCAAATAGCTAGATAATTGAGGCCATTGGGTGGAAGGAGGCTGGAATTACCTGATTAATTGCCTCAGTTCTGGGCTTCGCATGTTTAGACATAGCCCGAGAGAAGTTGCCGGGGCTTTGAAGTGTTGCTACACTTTCTCGGCCTCTCTGTCTCCAGTCTCCTCACCCCGAGTAACTTCCTGCTTTGGGCAAGAGCACACGCGTCTCATCTGTCAACACAGGGCAGCCACGAACGTTGTATTCCAAGCCTCGTTGAGAACGCGGGTCCTTTGACTTCTATCTGTCTTTATCAGAGTCCTCGACTTTTATCCAGCTCCAGGAGCGATGGGTTGATTCACTCATTCATCCCATAAAACCGTATCAAGCACTTGCTACCTGCCAAGCTCTGTCCTGGAGCCGAACAGAGAGCAAACAGGAAACCATACCTGATGGGGCAATGGTGTTTCTGAAGGGTGACATCCATGACTCACCACGTGTGAATCCAAGATGCCCGGCGACACGAAGAACTGTGAAAAACAAAACAAAATAAGAGGTCTTGGGAGTGTGTGATGGTTAAGGGCTCAGCAGTCAATTGGAAGTTTGGTGGCTCCAACCACGTCAGTGGTTCTGTGGCCGGCTTGGCCACCTGCTTCCATAATGACTGCCACCCAGGAATTCCTAAGGTCCACTCGACTCTCTCACGAGGGGTCATGATGAGTGGACATCATCTGAGCAGAGGCGTGGACGTGACCGTCTCTGAAATGGGGCAGAGAAGGTCTGGGGCAGAGACCATCTCTGCCCAGAGGAACCCAGGTCTGCCCAGGTGGTAGCACCTGAAGTCCCATGTCCAGAACACCTCTCTGTCCTGAGCAACAGAGGCTACTGGTCACTCTCGGGCCAGCAAGTAGACAGCCCTGGAGCAGCCAGAAGGCAGGCATGGACAGAGAAGGATGAACAAGGCAGGCTGGTCAACATCGGCCATGTGCACGTGCACGTGCATGTCCCTGCTTCTGATAAACACTCCCAGATCTGACCCCTGGGGAAGGAGGGTGTGCTTTCAGTGAGAGGAGGATCGGGAGAGGTTCTTTGTCAGTGAACACCTAGGAGATGTCTGGTGTCTTAGAAAACGCACCTCTTCCACTTGCACAGTACCAGTGCAGGCAGGCACTTGGACCAGCCTCATTTTTACATGTGAAGAGACAGAGGGTGGGGTTGAGCATCCTGCCCACCCATCTATACCAATGGAGCCATGAGTCACAGCCAAGTGGCCTCACCCCAGGTCAGCGATTGTGTCAAGAGACCAAAGCAGACACGGCCCTCTCACAGAGTGTCCTGCAAAAGCAGACAGAACAGGGATCATCCATGATAGCAAGGGGGACATGGAACCTCAGGGCAGGGGCAGCCAATCCAAGATCTCAAAGTGAGTAGTTTGCTAAGGTTGGAACACTCTGAGCAGGGTCCTCAGAAGTCAGTCCTAGGCTTCTTTATGTCCACCATGAAGCAGAAGAACTAGTATTATGCAGAGAGAAGAGACCTTCATACCCTGACCAGCCTCTTTCAGGGGTCAAGTTCCTAGAAGGACTCAGAGGTCACTCAATGCATCTCTTCAGTGTGCAGTTAAAGACAGAAGTCATCAGAAACCCTGACAGGACGGACTCACATCACCTGCTCCAGCCCAACAGCTTCTTCTCCAGCCTGTCCCCCACCCCCACCCCATCTCCGTCCAGAGAAACTCTGGGCTCAGCCACATCCCAGTCAATCCCTGAGGGTGCTGCCTTGACCGCCTTCCCCTTCATCTCACCCACCCACATCCAGGCCCCTTCTTTCCCAAGGGGGAAAGAAAATTATTTGTTTTTCCTGCTACCCTGATTTATGGGCCACTTTGTTCTTTATCTATTTGCACAAACTCAGTAAAGTGACCCATTCCTGCCCAGAGGTCAGAGATTCTGTCAACACCTCACGGTCACAGGTCAGTCGCCCTACCCAGGGCACAGGGGTTACAGGAGGTCACCTGAGAATGGACAGGTAGATAGCCATTTTGGTCAGAGTAAATGCTTGGAACCTAGAAAGGCAAAGGAGGAGGAAGTGACCAGGTCCAGAGTACCTGCTGGGTGCTAGGTTCTGAACGAGGTCCTTCTACACCTTCAAACACCAGCTCAGCAAAGGAGGTGTCTGGATTTCCTCTTTGACAGAAAAAGAAACCGAGGTTTGGGACAGGGGGGTGACTTATTTCATGTGACCTAGCAGGAAAAACAGAATTGGGCCCACCACAAGGTCTCCTGACTGCCAGTCCAGCTATCTTTCCCTCACACCCTGTCTCTACACCCACCCACCCCCCCACTCCCCAGCCACCCCCGAGATAAATGAGCCAGGAGGGTTCCCCTGACCAGGGCTGATTTATGCCTCTTCCAGCTGGGGGCTCAGGTCAGAAAGGCCAGCCTGACTTGCTATCTCCCTTTCATCTGCCCCTCTGTCAAGGACACAATCATCTTTCCCCCTGAAGCTCTCTGTGGATGGCTCAGTTACACCGTCTCTGGGTTCTGTCAACATGAAGGTCAAAGGGGGACAAACTCAAGTCACTCCCTGCACGGACTTCTCCATAGACACTTGCAGACAAGTAGGAACCCTGACCTGTCGCCAACACAAAGCCCCAGAGAGGCTCGGCAGGGGCTGGAAAGACAGAGAGCGTTGAAAGCCTCCATCTGGAAGATTCTACCATCGGAAGAGGCTCCCCTGGGAGAGCTCTCCTTCCCTGGGCCTTCTCTCCTTTATCAGCTTCTAGCGGTAGTGGGAGGTCTGACAGAGCAATCCCAGGATGGGCTTTGTGAGTTTGCAGGCATGTCAACCTTTCCATTTCATAGGTGAGGGACATAGAGGCCCAGAGAAAGAGACAGATTCAGAGAAGACAACCAAACCATGCGACAGCATCAGCATCGCCCAGGGTGGGACACCACATGAGCGCCCAGTGGTCCACGGCACCACGGGGCCCCTCGAGACCAAGGCCAGGGCATTTGTCTATCTTCTCTCACCCTGTGAATGCCTGCCACTAGGTGTCCATCGGGCAGCTCCAGGAGCTTCAGACATTACCCAGAAGACTCTCCCCTAGGCAACCATTTCGAACCCAACACAATCCAGTCTCCTCCAATCATCGACCAACTTTAACCCTCCCCATCCCAATCAGTTCCAACACCAGTCAACTAAATGGATGGCAAAAAGCACAATTCAATTCGATGTAACCAGGGCCAAGCTGCAATCTCGATATCAATGCAGCTCCACAAATCCCCCTGTATTCCAGTGCATTCCCAGTTCTTTCCACAAACTCACCCAATCCAGTAAATCCTACACATTCCCCCGAGAGCGAGCCCTTCCGCTCCTGCCTGTCCAATTGACCCTGCCTCCTACTGAGATGATACACAAGGCATCCCCGTTCCCAAGAGCCCAGTCCACTCGAGTACCACGTGGTCCTGGTGGACAAACGTCTCTAAGCGGATGCTGCAAGAGGAAAATCATCTTCTTTCCAACAAGACAAAAAAGAAAAAGTCAAGAGAGACTGGCACTGCCTGGTGCTTTCGATTATCAGGATGCCAATCACTCCCTTAAGGGGAGGGGACAGTCTTCTTTTAGCCCCCTCCACATGCTGTCCTCATTCCAGGCTCCATCTGGAAATCCCTTTCTTACTGGTCACCTATGGTGCGCCACACAGCCCTCAGGTCCTGCAGGGAAGCTCACAGGCTTTGGTCTGGGCGTTTCTTAGCACCTCTTAAGCCAGGGGAAGTGCTGCCGATGCTCTGCTTGTCTAAGGCTGTCCAGTGTGGGAGTGACTAGTGTCTTCTCCAGTATCGATAGACGCTTCTGGGGCCAGGATCAGGGTGATTGTAACTTCTGGACAATGCAGTTGGTGACTTATGAGAGTCTCAATGGGAAATTTTATCAGGACTTTTTTTTTACACTACAAGTTGTTTTTGAGAGCTCACCGACACCCACCCCCACCCCCAAATGCTGCCAGTCCCACTGAGCTGCTTTCTCCTAATGTTTGCTCACTTCCAGATGAATTTTCAGCCTGCCGGATTGTTTGAAAAACCTGTCACTCACTGCCATAAAACTCTTGGACGGCTTTCCACTTCCCTGGACAAAACCAGGCCTTGTACAATCTTCAGGGGAGGCTCACTCCTTTCTACACTTGTCCAAATTCGCTCTGTGGCCCTTTGTCCTTCAGCCACCTCTGGATCTTGGCACTTACTATCTCCACTACCAAAATCATCCCTACCCCTCCATCTGATTAATGTCTTCTCCTATATAAGATGCAAGTCTGACAATCCCTTATTTGGGGAAAGGCTGGGTCCTGGTGGCTTCATGGTTAGGCGATGAGCAGCTTGCTATGTTAGTTTGGGTAGGCTAGAGAAGCAAATGCAGGGTGACCGTCACATGTATATAAGGAGTTTTATGTACAAGAGAAGTTGAATATTGAGAAAACAACCCAGCCCAGTCCATATCAAGTCCTTAAGTCCAATATTAGCCCTTATATCTGATATCAATCTATAAAGTCCTCTTTTGACTCACAAAACACATGAAATGATGCCGAATGCAGGAAGATCACAGGCCAGTAGGTCCAAAATCTTGTGGATCCAGTGGCAGTAGAAGCACTCAGTGCTGGCAGAGGTCTCCTCCTAGTAACTCCAGTTCCCAGGGCATGGAGCCTATCAACATAGTGCCATGTATCCTGTCAGTAGAGTGTCTCTCAGGGAATTGGCTGAAAGAGAGTGTATCTCCCGCCTTCAAGGAGGAACAGAGTTTCCCAGAACCCCCAGGGGAAGGCCATGCCCATACAGAGGAATCATTGACTATAACCTGATTGACAGACTGGACTCCACTCCTTCACTCTAATCCACTCAAGTCCCAAATTGACTACCACAGCGGCTAATGGCAAAGTCTACAGTTTGAAACCACCAGCCATCTTTTTCTTTAGGACAAAGATGAGACTTTCTACTCCTGTAAAGAATTTCCATCTTAGAAAAACATAAGGGACAGTTCTACTCTATCTTATGGGCGACGATGAGTCAGAATTGACTGACTGGCTGTGAGCAAGTCCAGTTCCTTGGTGAGATTGGATTCCCTTGAAATTAGTCTCTCTATTACCTTATCCTTACCAATTTCATTATCTTTCTCATATGACTCTTCCCACAGATGCAAATTCCATAATTACAGAGACTATGAATTATCCGGGTCTCACAAGTTTTCCATCTTTGATAGGACGCAGTGTTGCTCTTTATTAATGGGAACAGTTTGAGGTTTCCTTCTCTGAGAGGTCTCCACCTTACACAAGTTCCAGCTTATGCAGGTTTTACCGTGCACGGTAAATGATAGAGTTGAGTTGAATCTCAAGTTTCCCTGAGCCCTAGGAACAAGCCCTTCTCCCGACACGATGATTTTCAGGGAAGTTCCTAACAAAGAGCTGCCTTTGAAGAGAGGAGTTAAAAACTTAGATAGTGTCTGCAGGAATAACCTCACTTAACTGAGGCTATTTTCAACTGCTTCATATGAAGGCTAATGCTGGCCGACGAAGAGGGGAGGCCAAGAAGGAATTGATGGCTTTGGATTATGGTGCTGGCAAAGGACATGGAAGGTACCAGAGACTTCTAGAGAGAAGAAGAAGAAAGAAAGAAGAAGAAATCTGGGTTGAAAGGAGTAGAGTCAGCATGCTCCTTGGAAGGTAGTTTGGTGAGGTTTTGTTTCAAGTACTTTGGGCAGGTTCTCAGGAAGGCCCAGGTCCTGGTGAAGGAAGGGTCTCAGACTTGGTAAATGGAGGGTCACATGGATGGACACAGTGACCGTGACCGTGGGCTCAGCCACAGCAACAGTTGTGCAGATGGTGATGGGCCGGTGTTTTCATTCTGTGATGCACGTGGGTCACTAAGAGTCGGAACTGACTCAAGGACACCCCACAAGGACGAGAAACCACTTCCAAAGGAGCAACTGAAGATCTGAAGCAATTATTCGGATAATTAACATCAGAAATCCTCCCACAAAACGTTTTCTTCATTTCAATTATTAGCATATTTCAGGTGTAAAGTGGTGGGTTTTTCACTTAACTTATTTGGTTAATTGTCTGGCAAGTGTAGACACATTGTCAGAGGGAGAAGGGTGCCAACACTGTGTGCCCAGACCCCAGCCCCAGGCATCTTGGCACAGAGTGGGCTCTGTGAGTGAGACGGTTAGCAGAAATAACAGTTATTATTATTTGAGAACATGAGATGGTGGAAAATTGGCACGTGCACAAGTGCAGAAAATGTGTCCCCCTAGCAACTGCCTGTATGGGCAGAAAGCGCTAATGAGCTCCCCAGCCATTATCACAAAGCTGACCTGGTGGGAAGCTGGGCCCTTGGAAATAGTGCCAAGAGTTTAGAAATGAGGACCTCTAGAGAATGCTTCCATATCAGACATGGCAGCACTCATAACATCATCATACAGCCCTAATTTTGTAGATGGGAAGGCTAAGGCCATAGAAAGGCAGTCACTTGCCTAGGGTCACGCCATTACAAGAGGAGGGCAAGGGAACCCAGTCCAACCTTCCTGCACCTCCTCCCTCCCTAGTCCCCACTCATCTATATTGTAGCCCTCCTGTCTGCTCTTTCCCTCTCCACTAGGACTTCCCAGGATGGGGCCCTACACACACCAGGCAACAGGGACTCCCTGGGTTCTGATCTCGTCTGCTCAGTCCGGACCTTCCACCTGTGCCCTCAGATTCCTCTGAGCATCTTCAGAGATTGTGGCAGGCTTAGCTCCATTTTACAGGTCAGGAAAACGTGCTGAAAACCAAACTCGCCACCACTGAGTTGATTCAGAGGAAGACTCAGAAAAGTGGGTTGTGTGGACAACATCACCCCACCAGGGCTATAACCCCACACGGACCAATTCAAAAGCGTCCCCCATCTCACCAAGCAAACAAACAAAGAACAGTACTTGTGGAGCTCCCTCTGACTCCTGACGATGCCCAGGTGCCAGTGCAGAGCCATGCTCCTGGAGTTTTCCGTACTTAGATCATTGCGTCTTTTCTGCCAACTTGCTGCTGAATAGGCTCAACCCTGCAATCTGAGCACAGGAACTGTGCCAGACCAGACTTCATCTGGTCTCTCGTGGGTTCTGGAGTGGGTACCAACTGGAACAGGCACCTTCTGTGGTGGCACAGTGGCTAAATGCTCAGCTATTAACCAGGGGAGTACAAACCCGTCCAGCGATTCCACCAGAGAAAAGATCTGGAAACTGTCTCCTGCATTACAGCCCAGGAAACCCCCTGGGGGAAGATCCACGGTGCCCTACAGCGGTGCTGTGAGCTGGAATCAACTCAAGGCCAGTAGGAGCTTTGCGCTTTGAAGGCCCAGAAAGCTCATGATGCAGTTAGCTGTGGCCTCAGCAAAATGCCCTCCAGTGTCACCCAGAGATGAGCAGACTCACTGGATGGTTCTTTGTTATGTCCACTAAATGTACCTGAGTGAGGGGGGTGGAGCCCGATCTGTTCATCAGTTCACAGTCTGATGATACCTGCTGGGGGTATTTATGGCCTCCTGTGTAAGAAAGATTCCGAGCAGAGACTGGCCCTCTCTTGCCCCGTCCCCTTCTGCCAGATCTGTATCCCGTGTCTGTTTCAGACTCTCTTGAGTTGCCTGCTGATTGCAGAAGCCATCAGCAGACTGCCAACCTTAGATTCATTTGGCCAACCTCGGATCCGTACAGCTCCGTCCACCAGCTGATGGCCCTCCTGCTTCCTGTTCTTCGGCTCCTGCAGCTGCAGGAGTCCAGAGAATCCCCCGGCTGATATCTGATCTATGGACCTAAACTGGACTGGACTTAGCATTTCTTGACATAAATCTCTTTCTGCATACACATATACCTATAAGCATGACCGGTTTGGTTTCTCCAAGAACCCAACCCAATCCACTCCCCCTGCTGAAAGAATGTGCATTCTTGAGGGCACGATGTGCTCATGCAATCCTCCTGAGAGAAGTGCCGACCAGATTCCAATTCAGTTCGGGACGATAAACATTCACAATGCTCACCATCCTACATCTCAGACGGCACTGCTAAGTCCTCACACCGTAGCCCTGGATCAAACGTCTTTTACAGGCAGAGGTAGTTCTGGCGTGCGGGGAGTGGAGGGGGGTCGGATAAAATAAAGGCCCTATCTCATTCTAGGTTCTGCTCTCCAGTTCTTGGGGGAAAAGTTTGGATGAGAATCAAAATGCCTAGATATAAAACCAGCCTGCTTTCATGATCTCTGGCACCTTGGTCAAGTCACTTCACTCTGAATCTCTGTTGTGTCATGTATAAAGTGGGTCTGCTACATCCTATCCCATCTCTCATGCTGGCCCTGGTGTTGGCGTCCTAATCTGGGCTTTCTTTGAGATCCCCCCAATAGGTCAGATGTCACGCACGGTGTGCACCCAACAAAGCAACCGAGTCTGTGTTATTCTGGTTGGCTCCAAATCCCCATTCCTGTGTGTGGAAGGGTAGCACGTGAATGCGAGTGGGGAGCAGCCCTGCTGGAGATGACAAATGGGAATTTCCAGTCTACCTTCCAGCCAGCACATGAGCTTATGTTTTGAGCTTCACTGATGAGTTGCCACTTCCTAGATCTGACTCACAGCTGGAAATGCAGGGCATGGGAATGTACTCTGGTCTCTGGTCATGGAATGAGGTGCGGAGAGAGGAGAGCTCCTGGGGAAATTGTGGCAGCTTGTTTGGTGGCCCTGGCCATATTTAGAGTCCTGTGTTCGGGGCTGGGGTCTTGGCAAGGGCCAGAGAAGCATCGAGTGTCTCATAATCATTTTTGTTCTTACCCCCAGGCCTGCCCTTGAAGGTTGACCCTGGACTGGGCTCTCTAAGCTAAACTTTTAGTAAACTCAGTCTTCTGTTCACATTTGTTTAGGTGCTAAAGATGAATAGATAGATACCAATGGGACAAATGAACGCCTCTGAAAAATGTAGAATCTTGGGCTACCCATCTTAGCCTTATTGCCATCTGTGTGTCCCCAGAACCGTGTTTACTTCTTGACGTCTTCATATCCTCCTCTAGTGAATGGAAACAATGATGCCAGCGTCCAGTGTGACTCAGAAGAGTCAATGGGACAGTCGCAGACACTGAACCTGTCCCAAGAAAAGGACACTCCTGCTGACCTGGTGGACCAGTTGGAAAGCACACCAGACCACCCACGGTGAGGACTCCACATGGAGCGTGGCCACAGAGGTGGCCACATCCCAGGATGACTCTGTGCCCAGAGGAACCCTGGTGGCGCAGAGGCTTATGAAATGGGTGGCTGACTGTGAGGCTGGTAGTGTGAAAGCACAAGCTGCTCCAAGTGCAAGAGTCCACTTTCTACTTCAAAAAAGACCTGCACTCCCAGAAGCCCATGGGGGCAGTTCTGCTCTCACTCTGAGTCAGCCTGGACTTGATGGCCATGAGTTTGGTTGACCTTTGGGCAACTGGAACCTTCTGTTTGAACTGTCTCCCATCGACATTACCTCCCCCCCCCCAAAAAAAAAAAAACTCCCAACCTGCCTTTCCACCCCTAGGCTCCATTGCCTGCTCCACCGTTCTCCTTTGTCTGTTTGTTTTCCATTTGTTTGTCATTGTTGGGTTTTGGGCTAGACAGGTCTGAAAAGTTTGTTTTGCTATTTTTAAATGAAGAGAAATGGCTCGTCAAGGAACAAGATTTATGAGGATATGAGACAAATAAAGCTGTAGAAAGTTAACCAAACGGTGTATTTAATCTTTGAGATCTCTCATCTCTGCTCAGCGGCTCTTAGGATGGCTTTCTGCCAAACTCTGCTCCACAGCTGTCCATTACCTTCCTTTCCCACCCTTCCTCTGGGTCAACCCAGACCCGCTCATCCTCTCACCTTCCCAAAGCTTCCTTCTCCTGCCTGCGGGTCAGTGCAGGGCGCTTCTGAGCGCTCTTAGAGCAACCTGATAAGAAGAAGGAGAAGAAGAAGAAGTACCTTGAGCCCAAGGGCTGTGGGTCATCTTCTTCAAGGGCTGTGGGTCATAGCTCAAGGCCGGACCCTGGAGTCAGATGGACCAGTGCAGCTCACTGGGTTGTAGAAGGGGACAAAACAAACTCGCGACAGGAAATGACTTATCCAGACTCAGCAGCAGAACTGAGGGATTCTGACTCCAGGCTAACAGTCTGCTCCTTCCTCTTCACTCTCCCCTCCCTGGAGAACACGCTCCCTCTTCACTGGTGCTCCCAGTCTCAGGCCTCGAGGAAGCTCCGGTACCCGGTGTTTGCATCTTACGGCTACAGTACAGACGCATTCCTGATTTTGCACCCATTTCTCTGCTTCATCCAAATTGCTGCTTACGGGGGGGGGGGGGGGGGGGAACAAAAGTTGAAGAAAAGAACATTTCAGTGGGGAGGAAACAATAGTTGCCTAAAGATAATTAAGGGTCTATTCTGGTGCGCAAGCAGGGAGCGGCTGAGGAAGTTGACAATTGTACAGACAAAGAGATGCTGGGCTCCACTTTCTCTTGAATCACAAATGACTCCCATTCATTTTCTGTTCTCACCAGCAAATGAACTCCACCAGTTGAGGTCAACACAGGCCTCCAAAGAGTCTGAGTCTCCCGGCAGGAGAGAGCTCGAGCCTGAGCCTTTCCTGTGCTCCAAAAAAACCCTGCAGCCCCAGAAAAGCAAGCATCTTTTTTTTTTTAATCATTTTACTGGGAACTCATACAACTCTTATCACAATCAATACATACATCTATTGTATGCAAACCACATTTGTACATTTGTTGCCATCATCATGCTGGAAATATCCTCCTTCTACTTAGGCTCTTGGTATCAGCTCCTCATATTTCCCCTCCCTTCACAGTCCCCTTCTCTCATGAACCTTTGATAGTTTACAAATTATCATTATTTTGTCCGATGTGTCCCCTTACCCACTTCCCTGTTGTCCGTACCCCAGGGAGGTTATATGTAGATCCCGGCAATTGGTTCCCCCCTTCTACTCTACCTTCTCTCCATCCTCCCTGTATCACCACTCTCACCACTGGCCCTGAAGGAATCATCTGTCCTGAATTCCCCATGTTTCCAGCTCCTATGCATACCAGTGTACATATCCTGGTCTACCGGATTTGTAAGGTAGAATTGGAATCATGATAGTGGGTGGGAGGAAGCATTTAAGAACTAGAGGAAAGTTACATATTTCATTGTTGCTATATTGTACCTTGACTGGCTCATCTCCTCCCTGAGACCCCTCTGTAAAGGGATGTCACTTCACCAACCAAAAGGATTTGGGTCCCTCATCTGTACTCCCCTCATTTATAATGATATAATTTTTAGTTCTATGATACCTGATCCCTTCAAGACCTCATGCCCACACAGGCTGGTGTGCTTCCTCCATGTGGGCTTTGTTACTTCTGAGCTAGATGACCATTTGTTTGTTTTCAAGTCTTGAAGACCGCAGATGTTGTTTTTTGATAGCTGGCCACCACCAGCTTTCTTCACCACTTTTGCTTATGCACACATTTATCTTCAGTGATCCTGTTGGGAAGGTGAGCATCATGGAATGTCAATTTAATAAAACAAGGTGTTCTTACATTGTGCAAGCATCTTTTTGGTGTGTCTATTCCCCCACCCCCAAGTGGTTTAAGGCCACTTGAAAAGGTTGGGGTAGATCTTTCACAAGCACCTCACTGCTGGCTGGGATGTCATGTTGGAAAGAACCTTCTCCCATTGCCATCCTACCACAAGATCCAAGTCCAGCACTGGCGTTGGGCCTGAGGACTGCCTATGTAAGTCCCTTGTCAAAGCAGCACTTGGGCAGGGGGCAGCCAAGCGATGGAGTTAGGACGGTCCTGAAGCTTCCGGGGCATGGCAGGATCACACTCACAACCAAGTCACCCCTGACATCGAGCCATCCTTAGGAAAGGGCAGAACAGCAGTGGGTTCCCAAGGCTGGACATCTCTTTGCAAGCAGGAAGCTCTATTCTTCTGTTGTGGGCAGCTGCAGAGATCAAACCACTGGTGCTGTGGTGAGTAGCGCAGTGTGTGAACTGCCAAGTAACCAGCGCCCCTTGGGCCACCCTCATGACTGAAAAAATATTCTCCTTGCCCCAAGACTGCCTCCTGTATTTGTTCATCTTTTTTTTTTTCAACACTCTCACCTCAAGACAACCAAGCTGTTTTCAGTAATAAATAACCAATTGGCCAATAATAATCATCGATCACTTGATTAGTTCTTTCATTTTACTACAAGCAGCCGCCAAGGAAACTACACCCCCTTTATAAAGGTCTTGTACACACTGAGTCAAACAGTTCATACAGTAACGAATATTTGCATCCACCAAGCCAAATATTACAACTCACAAGTCATCATCCTGCTTCCCTGTAGGAAATGTGAATGACAAAATTCTCTCAAGCAGTCACACAAATGACCGAGTGAAGGACTCCAGACTGATTTCTACTTCTTTACAAGCACTGTGCAGCCCTTAACTCACTTCAAATATGGGATCGAAAACATGGTCCAATTGTTCAGAGTGGTTGAAGCAACATGTAGCTCGAGCAATATGCCATTTTAGTGACCGGAGTACTGCTGTTCCAGAAATACCTCAAGGGAATGGACTTAACAAACAGAAAGCTATTTTCTCACCATTTTTGAGGCTAGAAGTGTAGATTCAGGGTGCTATCATCATCCTTTTCCAAACATTTCCTTTCTACTCAAGTCCTAGGCATCAGCTCCTCACTTCCCCTCCTCTCCCTTTCTTCTTTTCCCCTTGATAATTTATAAATTCTTCTCTCTTTTTCATGTTTTACACCAACTGCTGTCTCATTTCACTCACTTTTCTGCTGTCCATTTCCTGGGGAGGGGTCTCCATATGCCACTCATTGTGATCAGTTCCCTCTTACTCGCCCCCACTTACCCTCCTAGTGTTGCTGCTCTCCGTATTGGTCTTTAACTTCTGCTTCCTGGCTCCCTGGTGGCGCCACTTGGCTTGCTGACAGTGAAGAAGACTTGCAGCCTTCCCTGGGAAGGCCAGAGAAGACAGCCTTTAGCATGAATTATAACTCCAGGTAAATAAAACAAAGGTTCCCGCCACTGGTCTCACAGCCATCATGACGAACAGAGGAAAGGAATGAAGTTGTCAAGGCTTTCATTTCCTCCATCGGCACCCATGAAGGCAGCAACCAGGAAATAAAACAACCATTGGATTCGGCAAATCTCCTGCTGTAATTAAAAAAAAGGAAAAAAAGCTTCTTTCAAATGTCAAAAAGCACAGGTGTTCCTCTGACGACCGAGGTGACCCGTGCTTTGGACTCTTCGTCAGCATCCTCTGTGTGCCCAGGCTGGACAGTGACTGCAGAGGAAGGCTGCAGCCTGGTGCCTCGGGCTGAAGGGTGGCGTGGAAATGGACGAAGACGGAATCTAGCGCAGCGTGCAGGGAGAAAGACCCAATCTCTGCCGGAAGAAGGCTAGGCACCGTGCTCTTCAGACGTGAGGGTGATGGGAATGCATGTCATGTACTCTAGACATGCCGTCAGGAGGGTCTGGGACATCTTGTGGAGACCAACAGGGAAAGAGTGGCCCGGTGGCTGCAACGGTGAGCTCCAATATCACCAGGACCCGTGTGGTTACAAGGATGGCACCGTGTGCTTCTCTTGCACTCGGAGGCTCTGAGAGTTGGTTGGAACCAACCCAGGTGTGTTACGCAGGGTTCTCCAGAGAATGAAACCAGGACACTTATGAATTTATATATATATATATATATATATATATAATATTAATGTATAGTTTATATGTGTGTGTGTGTGTATAGTGAGAAGGATTGTGCTAGACAGGGTTCTCTAGAGAAATAAAACCAGGACACTAATCATTCTCTCTCTTTTATATACATAGAAAGATACCTAATATAAGAAATAAGCAGCTAACTAACCTATAAAGCAGTACAAATGGCTTGGTACAACTCACTTGCGTGAGACAGCTAGTAGACTGGCAGTCCTCGGAGTCTTGAGGGCCACCGAGTAGTCCTCTGTAGAGCAATTCAGGCTATCCGGCCATAAGCAGCAAACAGCAGAGCAGGTCACCAACAGCCAGCCAGATGACAGGGTCCGACAGTCCCCAGCTCAAGAGATGTATCTTCCAGGTGTATGGCGAAGCGGGGTTTGAAGGAACCTCAACTCACAGCAACACAGTCCACGACTAGGGGTCCCACGGGTACATGGAGATCGAGGCACAGGACAAGCAAGGCAGCCCGCTGGTCCGAGGATCCAAGAACAAGAGAGTGAGGCGGGGCTTGCTGAGCCATTTCTATCTCCGCCCTTCAATTGATCTTACCTGTGTTCATTGGCCACGTGGTCACCAAAAACCTACTTATCTTCTTTGGCCATGTTGGCACAACAAGCCTACCTATCACAAGGAATACAACGGCTAACTATTCCACACAACAGTACGGAGGGCTCAGTTCAACTCACCCCCAGGGAACAATTAATATACTGGAAGTCTTTTGGCTCACATGGGCTGCCGGGTCCAAGGTCAAGGAAGCAGACTGCAGAGTCCTCCCTCCGGCAAGTCAAGGAGAGTCTGCCCACAGGCAGCAAGCAGCAGGGTGGGTCACCCACAGTCAGTAGCTCGGGAGCTTAGCGAAGTAGACCCGGATGGGATGTCAGACTCAAGCGATACAAGGTGACAGGATCCATCAGCCTCAAGGGCAGGCGACGTATGCACCAGCAATATGACAAGGCAGGTGTGGCTGGAGTCTCACGCTCTAGTGACACGATCCGTGGGCTGACCTGGCCCACAGGTAGTGGAGCTCACAGGTGGAGGCAGAGACCTAGTTAAAGCAGCAGCATACTCCAGCGGTCTTTCCGATCACCAGAGAGCAAGAGAGGGGAGGGGGTGAGGTGGGCCTTGCAGAGCCATTTATCTCATTGCCCTGATTCATCCCACATGTTTCTGTTGGCCAGGTTGGCACAATAGACCTACCTATCACAGGAGGTCATGTGGTCTTGTCTCCTGAAGAGGCACAGGTGGGTCCCAAAGGCCAACGCTTTGGCTCACAGCCTTGTGCTCCCCTGTGCACTGCCCCCCACCCCAACTGCTTTCTGTCCCTCTGTCTGCTGCCGGCCTGTTGCTGGGGACGCTGAGTTGATTCAGACGCACACAGACCCCGTCGACCAGCAGAGAACTGCCCCTGGAGTCTTCCATGAAGCAGAGTGCCTGGCCTTTTCTCTCACCCAGTGAGCAGCCGGTAGGTCTGCATGTTTGCTGACCTTTCTGTTAGCCGCCCCATGCTTAACCCGAGCGCCTCCGGGACTTTCTTCTCTGCCACTTGGGACATAGAGTACCCTGGGGATTGACTTGGTTTCCTTGTTCTAGAGCAGTGGTTCTCAACCTTCCTGAGTCGCAACCCTTTCAGACAATTTCTCATGTGGTGTTGACACCCCCCCCCCATAAAATTATTTTCATTGCTACTTTATCACTTTTATTTTGCTACTGTGATGAATTGGATGACCCCTGTGAAAGGGTCATCTGAGCCCCAAAGGGGGTTGTGACCCACAGGTTGAGAACCGCTGCTCTAGAATGGCTGACTGGCACAGTCAATGAAGCACTCTGCTGCTAACTGAAACCTTGGTGGTTTGAATTCAACTGGAGGTACCTCTGAAGAAAGTTACCTGGTGATTTGCTTCTAAAAGATGTTCTCCTTGAGAGACCTGCTGAGCCCAGTTCTACTGGGCCCTGCACAGGGTGGCTGTGAGTCCAATGGACTGAGAGGCAACTGGTTCTGTTTGAATTAGACCTCTGGGTAGGCTAACCCCACCGGTGTGCCAGTGGGTGCATGCGTCCTCCTGGGACTTGGGGGCAAGCGAACTGTCGGTCGAGTCCTATTCCAAACACACCTTGAGAAATGGTCTCTTTGAAAAGAACTCCTCAGCTCACCGCAGACCTTTGTCCTGGGGATAAAATTTGTCCCTGTAGGCAGCACAGGGAAGCACAACCACCGTGGAGATGGGTGGACTCACATAGGGCTGAGATCCACATCCAGCCATGCTGGTCCTTTGAACAGAAGCCTAACTCTTCCTGAGCTCCAGTCCCCTGTCCTGTACCACCTACACCTGCAGGAAGACAGGAGATTCCCTAGGACGTGCAATCAGTGAAGCCCTCAATGCCTAGTGGCAAGGTTAGTGGTTTGAAACTACCCAGGGACACCTCCGAAAAGAAGGGAGGTTAGCTTCTTCCAACAGGTCAGTGTCCTGACCATTCTGTGGAGCAGTTCTCCCTCTGAGAGCATCAGAAGGTGGAATTCATGGAAGGTAAACTGGTAGCAATGAGGGTTTACTGATAGACCCTCAGTAAACATCACATCACCTCACATCTCTAAACACTGCCAAATGATACACAAGACCATGCATACTAACCAAACCAAGCTCGCCGTCAGCCAGCCATTCAGACTCAGAATCGGACGGAGCAGAACTACCCCATGGGTTTCTGAGACTAACTCACTAGGAGGCCAGGAAGCCTATCTTTCCTCTGCAGAGCAGCTGGTATGACCCAGTAGAACAAAACCCTGCCTGGTCCTACACCTGGGGTCGGCAAACTCTTGAGATGGAAGAGCCAATCCCATCCCTTCTAACAACTTTAAAAGGGTATGTTTAGGTATGTTTTTCCAAACAAATGAAATCATCGTGATACAAAATAATAACCTTCCAATATTTCCAACACTACTTCAGAGCCGCAGTTTGCCAACCCCTGTCCTCCCCTCATCCCCAAGATCAGGTGCGAACTGGATCTGGAGGACTGGCCTAGGCTCGTTTTCGGAAGTCGATTCTCAGGCCTTGCTTGCCAGTTCCTCTTAGATGCTCCTTTGAGACCTGTTCAGCATCACAGCTGTCCATGAGCCTCTGCTGACAGGTGCGTGTGCTGGAGCATGGAGTTCGAGGGCTGAGAACCAAACTGGGGTTTCAAGCACAGAAGGTGACCCTTCTACTAAGGAAACATCGCTGAAGAGGAGAAGTAATCAGAGAAAAACAACTCTTTCAAGGATGTGAATGTCAATGGCCACATAATCCAAGCAGGGAAGGGAATGGGGCTTTTAAAGCCAATATTATTTTAATAGTGAAGCCATTTCATAATGGCTATCTGCATATGAAAGACTCAGCTAGACACTTTTGTTAAACCTGAGGGGTGAATATACATTTTACCATCCACAAACCAAAGCAGAAAAGCCCCACAGTCAGCCAACAGCAGGGTGATTTCACCCCTATCAGGAGGACTGGGTCTTCATGTTTGTAGGGTGATTTCTATAGTTTTAAAATTGATTAGGTGTTAACACATATATCATTCCATGGTTCTGTCATGTCAAGCAGAATTGTACAATTGCTGCCACAGTCAGTTTCCAAATAATCTTTTTCTTCCTGGACTCCTTGACATCATCTCCCTTTTACACACACACACACACACACACACACACACACACGCATTCACCCAGACACACCCTACCCACCCACCACCACCAATACCTCGACCAACACCACCACCTCCACCAGCTCCACATCTACCACCAACAACAACTCCACCACCACCACCACCTCTACCACCACCACCTCCACCACCTCCACCTCTACCTCCACCACCTCCACCTCCACCATCATCACCACCTCCACCAGTACCCCCACCACCACCACCACCACCACCATGGTACCTTTGGCCTGTTAATTTGTTTTTAATCATCGACTCTGAGTGATTGGCTCAAATATCTCGGGCCATATTGACAGATTCTGCAAAATCAGTAATCTAGCAAATTCAAAATCAATGGCGAATAAAAGCAAAACTCAACTCCAGTCCAGGATTTCTGCACAAAAGGAGCTGTTTCCTCTGGTGTTCTGCTCACAGAAGCTTAAGGTGATCCATGAGAAAGAAGGGCTTTGAGTGGTTGGGTTTTCAATTTGTTCTTTACTGTGGATAGCACTTTCTGGGGAGATTTCAGAAGTTTATAATATAAAATAAACACTCCATCACTATTAAGCTTTGATATTATTATTAATCATATTAAGTCTCAGTACGTACTTTTCTTCCTGGAGAAAAGGAGGAGTAGTCATTCATGATTAACGATAGCTAAAATACATGCACTCAACTGGGGCCAGCCCTGAATCTGTAAAATAACACTGAATTTTAAAGAAAGAAATTTTAACAAATTGGAAACTGAGGTCCATAGTGATGAAGTCCTTTGCCTAAGGTGGCACCTGTGTCCATCAGTGAGGCCCTGTGTCAGTCACCAGAATAAACACCACAGTCTGCTGCATGGGTGTCGTGCACCTGACTTTCAGGTGAGGCCTGTAAGAATAGAGTCCTTAAGAAATGCAGCCAGCAACAGCAAGAGGCAGAGGCCAATGGGACCCCAAGTCTAGGTCATGGCAACACTCTGGAAAGTTGGAGCCAGAAGAAACTGGGTGACTGTAAATTGACTTTGCTTTGGACCCAGGCATCTGAGACCCAGAGAGGCTGAGCAACCCCCCACCCTCCAAAAAACCTTTACCACTGAGTAGATCCTGACTCACTGCCACCCTATGGAGCTATTTTTTGAGGGTGAAAGTCTGCACCGAAGCAGATACCCTCACCTTTCTCCTGAGAGGCACCTGGTGGATGAGCAGTCCAATGCTTAACCCACTGGGCCACCATGGCTCTTGGCTAAGAAAAACAAAGACACCAAACCCACTCCCACCAAGTCCAGTCTGGCTCACAGGGACCTGGAAGGACAGAGTCGACCTGCTCCTGCTCCGTAGAGTTTCTGAGATGGTAAATCCTTATGAGGAGTGCAGACAGCCTGGTCTTTCTTCCACTGCACAATGGGAGGGCTTCCAACAATAACCCTTCAATGACACTTAACCCACTATGCCACTCACCAGGGGGTGTCCAAATCCAGGATAAAGCCCGAAACCTATGTGACACCATCCAATGCTCCTGCTTCCTCCGCCAATGAGAAAACTGCTGAGCAGAGTGCTCCGCACCCTCCCCCCTTATGACCGGACTCCGCGCCAGGCCTGGGGTAGGGCCATCACCGCACATGGATGATCTCCTTCAATCACAACCCCATCACGTTATGCTGCCTCCTCTGGAAATACGCCCAAGAATGCGCCCAAGTTTGAAGTTTCTGTAATTGTGTGCTTCCGCCTCTTTATTCGTAAAATCCAGACACTTGTTCATCAAATGGAATGAGGAAAGATTGGAGTTGTTAGGACTTTCATCTTGTTCAGTTGGGTTCACAGTCAGTGCTCACGGAATTAATTGTCCAGAGATCAGACAGATGGTGCGCCGCATTGGGTGCATGTGTTTCAGAAGACCTCTTTAAAGTGTTGAAAAGAGCAAGCATGTCACTTTGAGGACTAAGTTGCCTCTGACCCAAGCCACGATATTTTTAAGCATCTCACATGTACATGAAAGGTAGGCACTCAACAAGGATGACCAAAGAAGAATCGATGCATCTGAATGATGCTGCCGGCAAAAAATATTAAAGGTACCATGGACTGCAAAAGAACAAACAACATTACCTTGGAACAAGTGCAGCCAGAACGGTCCTTAGAAGCAAAGGTGATGAGCCTTCACTTTACATACATTGGCATATTCTCAGGGGAACATTATGTCTGGTAGGGTAGAGGAGCGGCAAAAAAAAAAAAAGACAACATGGATCAACACAGTAGCTGCAAGCAGAAGCTCAAACAGCAGTAAGAGAGAGGAGAGCACAAGACAGGGGGACTTTGTACCTAGGGCCGCTATGAATCGGGACTAATTCCACAGCACCTAAGCAACAATATTCATAAAATATTTCTGAAATATTTTCCCTAAACTTGACACTGTCCCAAGCACTTTTAAAACTAGATAGATAAAATAAATTTGCTGTCCTCATGAGGCTTACATTTTATTAAGGAAGATAAACAATAGGCAAACACACTGTCCTGCAAGTTGTTTTTTTAAGTACAGAGTGTGCAAGTTTACTGTGCATAAATTATTTTTTTTGCCAAGTATTTATAGCCAGGCACATAGCTAAGGCCATAGGCATTCAATTAGGACCAGAGAGTTGTGACCATGCAAGATTAGTCCAAGGGTTAGAACTCGGTGACCTCAAGAGTAAGGCTTGACCAAAACTTGTGGTTGATGGCAGTCTTATAGCTGGGGACCTAAGAAGGGTAGCAATGTGCAGAGTCTGCCATTGTTCTTATGGCACAGTGATTATGGTTTGGACTACTAACCTCAAAGTCAGCAGTTCAAAACCACCAGCTGTTCCATGGAGGAAATATGAGATCTTCTCCTGGGGAGAGTTACAGTCTTAGAAATCCATGATGAGTTGGCATGGACTCAATGGCAAGGAGTTTGGTCTTGAGAGTCTTCTTTGTGTTAATATGTGCAGGTCCAGGGTTGACATGTGATTGCTTCATCCTGGCTTCACATGTTAATGTTATGTTTAACCAAGGCTAATATGTTATGTCTTTGCTTCAAGGTCAGCCAGATGACCAAATTCAAGATTAGAGATTAAGGGAGTTGTTTATGACATAGCACAGGGCTTCAAAATATTCATGGGAAAAATTCTATTGTCTTCTAATCTCAGTTTCCCACCAACTTTTTGAAGCCCCTTAGGCTTCTGTCTCAAGGCCATCTTACATCAATTTATCTGTTATATTTTCTCTAGCATACAGGTGCACAGTTACCTGAAAAGTTGTTTACTACTTCCCTCACAGACTTCCATATTTCTATTTTTACATTCAGAAATTTTCTGTTTCTAACATCTTATTATAAGGGACTTATGCATCTGTGGTTTGACATATGTGGTTTGCGAGCATTACAGAAAGCAGACATAAATATGCAGCATTTCAGCACGTGAGGAATATAAGGTAAAGATAATCAGGGATGATGGTCCAAGGGGAAGAGATGCTATGGTAATTAGGCTGTGCCAGGCAGGTCTCTGCTAGGGTGACATGTGAGCAGAGTTTGAAATGAAATAAGTGAGATAGCATTGCAGCTACCTGGGAGCAAGAATTTGAGACAAAGGTATAAATATTGTAACTACCCTCACTCCCATACAATAGCCAGGTCTATAAGGCAAACAATCGGAGGTATACACATCTTGAAAAAATCAACAGGGTTGGTGGTTCAGATCCACCAGCTGTTCCTTGGGGAGAAGATGAGACCCTTTGCCTCAAGGTAGATGAACAGCCACTGAAACCCTAAATAAGGTCACTGTGAGTCAACATCAACTCAAGTCAGTGGGTTTTGTTGCTGCTGCTGAGATCAAAAGGGTGGCATTTGCCCAAGGACCATGTTCAGAAGGCAGGAAGAGTTAGGGAAGAAAGAGTTAGGGACACACAGGAAAAAAGCGGGATAGGTAGGGTTGCATCTTAGAGATTGAAATCAATGGCATGAAACAAGTGTGTAGGAATTGTTGGATGGAAAACTGATTTGCTAATCCAGCGGCAAGGCTGGGCCTCCTACTCCCACCACCAGAGGGCAGTGATGCCTAAAAAAAAAAAAAGAAAGAAAAAGAAAACTGATTTGCTCTATTAACTTTCACCGCTTTCACAATTTTAATTGTAAAAAATCAATACTGACCTTATGGAGGTATTAGAACCAAACAAGTAAATCAAATGCATGTAGATTTCATAGCACAGATTTAGGCATCTAGATGTTCATTCAACAGTGATAACTAGCATGGTTGTCATCGTTGTTACCTGGTTGCAATTAGGTCCTTGGAGAGCTTTCAATGGCTTCTTTCTCCTTCAGAACCAAGTTTGAGCTCTATAGCAAAGTATCTAAATCCTCCTTTGATTTGATTCCTGCTGTTCACCTTTCATGACCCCTACCTGACACCCCACTCTCAAGCCACACGAACACATGGTTATTACACAGGGTTTCCATGTGCGATTTCATGTCTGTAAGCTTTGCATAAGGTGATCCCTCTGCCTGTATTCCCACCACTCTTATGAGCCTCAAAGTCAGCTTAAGTATTATCTCCTCTTTTAAGACTGTCTGCTCATTCGTTTATTTAACAAATATTTGCTGAAATCGACATCGTGCCAGCATTTCCCAGCTGGTGGTAATTATGCCCCAGACAGAGAGAATACTCCCTCCTTTGAGCTATCTCTTTGTTTGGGTCCCTCCCCTTTACATATAAAAAACCGGAGGCATAGAGAGAGGGGGTAACTTAGCCAAAGTGCCATAGCAAAGTAGAAGAAGTGAACTAAATAGAGAGCTGATAAGGGACAACCTAAGGAAATGACACCATCCTAGATCGCAAACAACAGGCAGAAAACCTTGATGACACCCTGTAACGGCGCTGTGGTTGACAGCTGCTTTATTTTTGATCTTCCTCATAGCTCAGACAGGGGATTTCACAGGGGCGGAGACCGTGGTGCCTGTCCCCCACAACAGGCCTCTGGTTAGTGTTTGTTATTGTTTCAACTGTTGTCTGGGGCTGTTGTCCTGTAGCCAGGAAGCACATATTTCACACTTTGCTGAAACGGACAAAAGAACTCAAGAGCCCAAACAGAAGTTTTATTGTTATATTGTTCTAAATAAGAATGTATTGAGTTGTTGCCAGAGATTTTAAAATGACAAGAATGGATACTGTGTATTTTGCTGCTGGCGAGTGAAAATATTGTTTTTGGAAGGTGTCCTGCAGACACTCCCTCTAACACATGTCAGGAAATGAAACATTTCCCCGGCTGTCCATGGCATGGGGGGGGGGGGTGGAAAGAGGGAGAGATCTGCGGGCTTGTGCATGCCGGTGGGGGATGGCCCAGGGAGGTCTGGAGGCTCAGAGACCCAAGGGAAAGTCCAGGGCAGGCCACCCATCCCCCAAACCCCGGTCCAGATTGTGAGCTAGTTCTCTTCTCCTGATCCCAAGTCCCTCAGCATGAACAAGAGACACTGGGAGGCCTTTCCACTTGATCTCCTGGAAGCATTCTGAAGACCTGGCCCTGTTGAGCTAAGGAAAGAGTATGTATGTAGCCACAGTCTTCTGTCAGAAAACTCATGCTTCAATACCAGGAAAGAGAAGCTGATGGGAAGGCCCAATTGTGGTGATGTACCCAGCACCCCAAATGATTTTCCTGCCCCACCCTTCAGACTCAACTCCTGCAGTTGGCAATTTCCAGTACCAAGAACCCTACAGAAACGTCTCAGCAGCTCCGGGAGGCTCACCAGGCTGAGCTATCAACTTGGATATGCTCCTTCAGAAACCAGACTCAGAGGCTCAGGAAAGCTGGCATCTCGCCCTCGCCAGTGACCCATCATGCCACTGCCTGGCATGCACAAGAAAGGGCGCTGAGACCTGCCTCTGAAGGCAACCACAACCCCACTGCCCACGTTGAGATGGCCATGAGGGTGAAGAGGTCCAAGAAGGGCTGCCTACCAAGGGTGTGTGTATTTGCAGCATGGTTGGGAAGGACCGAGTGAACTCCACCAGAGTTGATCCTCTCGACCCTCCACCCCTCGGTCAGAGGTTGGGAACCTTTTTTTCCGTCCACTGCAACTTGGACATTTACACCATCATCCATGCGCCACCCAAAATTCTCCATTTAAAAATGAGCCTGCTGTATTTGGCGAAACATTTCATCGTCTCACCCCCGGATACATGATGGTTAGTACCCCTCATCACACGATGAGGCGTGTGATGTCAGATGCTGGCTGGCATTTGTGATTGCACTGGCCAGAGAAGACCACAGGGGGCTGAGCCCCGGAGGCATAGTGGTTGTGTGCGGGACTGCAGCCCACAGGGTTGGCGGTTCAAATCCAGCAGCAGCTCTCCAGGAGCAGGGCTGGCCCTCCAGTCCCACCAGGGCAGTGTTGCCCCCAAAAAACAAAAATAAAATAAAATAAAATAAAATAAGACCACAGGAAGTTTCCCAAGCCCTGCTGGGAGTCCTCGCCAAGAGTCAGGACGGAGGGGACTGAAGGTGATATAATAAGGAGACAGACCTTCATGACCGGTCAGAGGCAGGACAAGAAGTGATGATTCAGTCTGGGGGGTACATGGCTCACATGTTCCGCTGGTAACTGAAAGGTTATAGGTTCAAGTCCACTCGGAGGCACTTTGGAAGGAAAACCTGGCAATTCGTTCCAAGAAGTCTATGTAGTACAAGTCCCTTTAGACACACTTGAGTAAAGTTACTGAGCAACTACCATATTTTTCGGACAATCAGACACATCATAAGAGGCACCCAGTTTTTAGAGCAGGAAAACAAGAAAAAAAATTCCGAACCAAAGATTACCAGTATACTAAAATATTTATTAAAATAAAGCCAATACAGTAATATTTAACAGCATAAACTCAGCAGTGATGTTAAGAACTGTCATCACTTTCATGAACAAATGAGGGGAGGCATGTGCTGTGCCAATCATGTGACCTGACTGACATCGAGACTCCAGGAGGCGGGACTTCCCCTGAACAGACAGCAGTCCACAGCATGCAAACAGCGACGGACAGCAAACAGGCCCATGGGATCATAGACAATGTTCTGTGGTACCACTGCTTTGGACCATAAGATGCACCCTTGTTTTGCCCCCACTTTGGGGGGGAAAGTACCACTTATGGTCCAACAAATACAATAAATTTTTAACTGACTTTCCATCCCATAATTCCTTGGTGTTATCACACACACACACACACAGAACAGGTTGGTCTACTCAATCAATTTTTCCCTTCAAATACAGAATCAGTAGTAATAAGCATACCTACCAGCCCTGAATATTGGTCA
The DNA here is from genome assembly GCA_004026705.1 of Nesogale talazaci. NCBI lineage: Eukaryota > Metazoa > Chordata > Mammalia > Afrosoricida > Tenrecidae > Nesogale > Nesogale talazaci. The sequence goes on from PVJH01019116.1 coordinate 26,185, forward strand.
TAGTCCAGGTATGGCACCAAGGGACATATAGTCCACCTCGGGCCTCTGAGACAGGTACATTTTGCCTCTCCATCCTAGGAAGCCGGGGACGCTTTTGCCCCATTTTCCAGATAAGAAAATGGAAGCTTAGAAAAAGCTATGTTCCATACCCATCATAAGTCAAAGGTGATGCTCCTTTATCGGTGCCAGAAGCAGGACCCCTAAAAGACCAGTGGGATCTCTTTTTGAGACCAGGGAAAGCCTTTCCCACAGCCACACTCTCACTGGTGTCTGGCAAGTCAAAGGAACAAACTGTTCCATGGAGGTGAATCTTCCAAATTACTGACATTTTCCATTTTAACCGATAAGCGTCTGTATTTTTAGCCACTCCAGTTGGAAATATTAAATGGAGTATAGCCTCCCAGACTTCTTTAGCAAAGGGCAGGCACAGCCGTGGCTTTTTGCTGTCAGGGCTTCAGGTTCACCGTTTAGCCGGGCGTGGAGACATGGGATGCTTTGTAGAACTACCGCAACGGGGCAGACAGTGCCCCTGTCTCTTGGGCCCCTGTCTAAATGGCCCTCATCCTCTTTTCCAGGAAATAATTTTGTTTTCTTTCCTACCACTTCTCTTCCCAAGCTGGTGTGTCACAGTTCTATCGTTTAGTGCATCCTCCAATTGCCTCTCCATGTTAACAAAGGAAGAAATAACACTCTTGCCATGAAACCTGATTTCAAAGCCCTGGTTACGTCAGTCATTTTCATTTTACATAGAACTCGAGGGCACTAAACTCTGACAAGGGAGCTGTAAGTTGGCCCTGGTCTGCAACATGGAAAAGTGTCTGAGTTCCGTGGAATTTTTTTTTTTCCTTGCTAAATTCCAGAGCTGTGCCTGTGCTCTAAAGGGTGGGGTTTGTAAGCCTGACTCCCAGGTGAACACAGTGCTGATAGAATTCTGTGCCACACCGTGTTGACTTGGGAGAAACAGGAAGCCTGCACATGCTGGGTTGGTGCTGAGGATGGGTAAGAGGAGATGAACGCAGGCCCGGAGTGGCCCACTTGCCCTTATTAAGCTAGCGTATGAGCAGGAGCAGCTGCTAGCTCTTAACCACTTTGGGGGCAGTCACGACGAGACAACCAAGAATGAGAATGAGGGAAAGGTCCCTGGGATGAGGAGACAGAAACAGGAGTACGTGTCCCGAATTTCTCTCTGTTCAGTTCCACCTCCTCTGGAATCGCCACAATCAGGCACATGGTATAGTAGAAAGGCAGGCGTGCCCTGGGCGGATTGATCTCTAGGGAATCACCAGGACAGGCCATCCTCAAACCAATCAAACAAAACTCGCTGCTCCAAAGTCAATTCCCACTCCCAGTGAATTTACAGGGTCGACAGGGCTATAAAGCGTCCCAGAAGCAGACCGTCACCTCTTTCTTCTATGGAGCGGCTGGCTGGTGGGTTTGAACCAGTGACCTTTGTTTAGCAGCTGATGGCTTCCATCACACCATCCATCTTTCGGCGTCTGCCTACAATTGACTTGGAACGAACCCTGGTGGCATCCTGGGTTCCTCATTGAGCTGCTAACCACAAGGTCAGTGGTTTGAAACTACCAGCTGCTCCGAGGGAGCGAGACAAGGGTTTCGATTCCCGGAAAGAATTATAGACCCCAAACTGACAAGGGAAGTTCCGTTCTGTCCTGTAAGGTCAGCCTGAGTCAGAATGGACTGGGTGATCATGAATTAGCTCGACATTTACTTTGAAGAACTTTCTCAGCAATGCATGGAGGCAAGGCAAAAAACGCAATCTGGGGCCACTTCTCCACACTGCCCTTGACTTTTATGTGCCCTTTAAGACAAGTCCTTCAGGTCACCAGAGTCATACTCCTGATGTGGCAATTTGGTCAAGCAGCCGCCTGAGACATTGCAACAGCCCCCACCTCCACCAACTTATCCTGAATGCCAAAAAGCTTATCAAAACAGTCTTTTACTCCATATCCCTCTCAAAAGGAGTCCTGAAAAACACAAAGGTCTCCGTTCAGTCACTAGACAACTTGCCATCGCATTCATGGGATTTAAGATGAACCCCATGGTGAAGCACAGGGCTTCCACGCGGTGACCTTTCGTGCACATCGACAGGCCTGTTCTCTGTGGCATAGCCCGGTGGGTTTGAACCATTCACCTTGGGGCCAGGAGGTGGGTACTCTTTAGTAACCTAATTCCCAGCACCACAGCCACACCACCACATGATCGCAAATGGACACAGAGGAGATGTGAGAGCGAGCCTCCCTTAGCTGAGGCCTGTAACGTAAGCATCTTCTGAAAGGGCCTGAGCAATGATGGACTCGACTCAGGCACCTCTCATGTCTTCTCTGGCCCCCACAACACCCTGAGAAGGGAGACTGCAGCCATCCTCATCAGGGCTTCTCCCTGAAGGGTGCAGAGAGCAATGCACCGGGATCCATGCTTGTTCTGTCTTCAAAGCTATGATCTTAGTCAGTGACCATAACAGGCCTAGGAGAAAGATCCTTTCAAGCTCTCTCTCTCTCTCTCTCTCTTTTTAAATTTTAGATCATTTTATTGGGGGCTTGTGCAACTCTCATCACAATCCATACATCCATTGAATCAGGCATGTTCGCCATATGTTGCCTTCATTATTTTCTAGACACCTGCTATCTATTGAACCCTTGCTATCAACTCTTTTTTTACCTCCCTCCCTTCCCCACTCCTCATCACCCCCCGATAGATTGTACATTGCTATTATATTCATCTCTCACGCCAACTGCTCTCTCCCTACCCCCATGTTCTCTGTTCTTTCTCCTTGAGGAGTGTATGGCTATGTGTCGATCATTGCGATCGGTTCCCCCTTTCTCTCTTCCTATTCTCCTCTTCCCCCTACCGTTCTGGTATCACTATTCCCACTCATGTTTCTGGATTCTGTGTCGTGAGCTCCCAACTCTTATCTATACCTGTGTGCATGTTCTGGTCTAGTCTGAACTGGGAAGCAGCACTGGGGTCATGGTAGTGGAGAGTGAGGAAGCCTCAAAGAACCAGAGGAATATAGTGTGTTTCATGGATGCTTTACTGTACCCTGGGGACTCATCTCCTTCCCTGGGGTTCCTCTGTGAGGAGACTGTTCCACTGTCTACAGATGGACTTTGGATTTCTGCTCCAGCCTTCCTCATTTTCGTCAATATGTTATGTGTCTGCTGATGCCTAGTACCCGATCGCGCTCTCTTTTCTCAGGAGGAAGCGGAGACTCGATGAGTTCGGGAGTAGGCTGCCCGTGGTGCTGAAGACGGTGCGGGCCACAGTCGGAATCCAAGGCAGGTTGGCCCGATGCCAGGGGAAAGCTGGCATGCCTGTGCACTTTCTGCCCCGGCGAACAGCCCTACGCACAGGCCCAGCATCGAGCCCCAGAGGCGTCGCACATCAAAGTACGGCCCCTGAGGACCCAAGTGAGTCGTGGAGAACACATGGAATTGGAAACTGAGTCATCTGTGTTGGTGGCCGGACCTGCTTACAGCTGGGCTAATGTTAGATTTCCTTCCAATTACTCATCTTAATATAGAACAGTCCCGAAGGATAATGTTGGCAAACGTTTTGTTTTTGTTTGATTTGACCAGGGGAAAAAAAGCTCAGAGAAAAGCAAAGGAGATGAGGTAATGGCTTTATTACCATCCACCCACCACTGAGCCCCTTGGAAACCTTCAGGAAGTGCTGGTGGAGGGACTGTGTCAAAGATCCCCATGGCGTTTGTCAGGCAATCTCTACAGGGTGCACCCAGCTCTCTGCCAGGAGGTGCAACCTGTCATTGTCGAAGAAAAAATAGAACCGCGCCGCCCCCCCCCCCCCCCCCGAGGTCTCTAATGTCCCCAAGGCAAGTGAGTATAGAGGAGTGGCAGGCTCAGTGCAGGGACAGGGAGGGACACTAGCACACCTATGCCCAGCCCTCCTGAGGGATCAGGATCGGACTCATGTCACGTTGCCCCGGCTGCCAACACAGGGGTCAGACCACTGTGGGCATTTGGTAAGTAAGACGGGACTTCACGAAGTTCACGGGAAAGTTTCCATTCTCTTTGAACTCCAGGTTTCCCCTCTCAGACTAACTGCTTTCCGCTGATGATTTCAATTTTGATGGAGGGCCGTCGTCATGGTTCATTGGGAGAATGCAAGAGCTTGTGAAGGAATGTACAGAAAATGAGTGTGATTCGCTTTAAGGGCCATGTACAGGGCCAGGCACACTGCCTTTCAGTCAATGATGGGGGAATGACAAGATAACAAAGAGTTGTTTCCTCCACAGCTAGGCCTGCTGGACTGCTCCCCACAAGGTCAGTGACAGTTTAAACCCATGCACCTCTCGGCAGGAGCAAGATGAGGCTGTCTGGCCCTGTGATGATGGACAGTCTTGAAAGCCCTTATGTAGTATCCTCAAGGCTGGAAGGCAGTGAGGTAGAGAAACAGCCTCAAAACGTCCCTCTGCTGTTCCTCCTGCTTCCACAGCGCTGGGAACTCGAATGGGTCCCATCCTTCTTTGGCCTCCAGTCTCTTTATCTAACCGATGGGGTGAATTCCTATGCGCTACAGAGGCAGGCGTCCTGGCCCAGCATGGGCCACTGGGGACAGAGAGGACATGTTTAACCAAGGGCAGAAGAACCCCCGACAACTCCCCTTCCCCACATCCTAGCTTCCCCTAATTGGCAAGTGTGGCGTAAAGAAAAGCGGCAAAAGACGTGGATACTGAACAAAAGTTCCGACTGGAAACGGATCCGCCGCACTCAAGGACTCGGCGTCCTCTTGGGAATCCCCAGATCTGCCGAACGTCCTCTGAGCGTGTGGGCGGGGGAATCCGTGGGGCTTGAACGGCTTCCAAGAAGAAGGAGCTGCGCTCGTCTTTGGCACGGGCTGAACGCGCTGGTGCCCCGGGAGAATCCTCAGGTCTGCAGGAAGGGTCTGAGGTTGATAATCTGCCGACACAGCGCCCGCCCAGCCGCCCCCTCTCCATCCGTCGGGGCTTGAACGCCGCAGTGGAGCCGACTGGGGTTCGAGAGAGCTTCGGGCTAAAACCCGCGTAGGGAGAAAGGGCTGGCAATCCCGTTCTGAAAAGCGGTCCACCAAGTCGATCCCCTCTGCAGCTCATGGCGTGCATGGTGCGGGGTGGAATGGTGGGCCCCGTTCTGTTCTCTGGTGCGCGTGGCTGACATTGAAAGGGCACACGGAAACCACCTCCCTGCCATGACGTCGATCCGACTCACAGCAATTCCACAGGGCAAGGGAGAAGTGCCCGTGTGGTTTCTGGGACGACGCTTTAAGGGGAGTAGGTCGGCTCATCTTTTCCCTTCTGAGGAGTGACTGGTGGTGTCCAATGGCTGATCTAGCCGGTAGCAATACAATTCATCACCCAGACCCCACCAGGGTTCCTAAAAGGACGCTAGGCTGGGTCAAAGACAACCTGCTGCCTGCTTAGTCGTGGTCTTGGTTGGCAGAAACCCTCCTTAGGGTTCAGTGGCCAAGAGCAAGAGGCCTATGGGAAGAGAGGAGGGCAGGAAGACAGCTGAAAAGGTGGAGCATCCGGGAGAGACTCCTCCAGCCCTGGGGCCCTGACAGGGGACTGTGGGCACCCCAAGGCCCAGATTGATAGGATCCCTCACTTCCCCTCCTCCGTGCCCATCTGCATAAAGACGAGGAGACAACTAACTGAAGCGCCTTTGCCTCTATTTTCTTCAGACTCTTTCTGGGCACCAGCCACGACTGTGCAGAGTCAAGGCAACTAACCCTCTTCAGAGACCCTGTCTGCATCTCATTTCTACAGCTGGAGAAATCAAGGCACAGGGCAAGAACCATCTGAGTAGGCACATCTACTCCCCAAGGAAAAAGGAAATGACCCTGAGTGCCAGGAGTGGCTTTGCCCATGTTTCTGTTATGTGACCTTTGTCATAGGGTTGCTAAGCCACCGGATAAAGAGTTGGTTGAGGGAAGGCATTCGATCAGAGAGTGGACATCCCTTCCCCACTCTGGGTCCACACATGTGCATTCAGCGAGTTATTAGGCCTGCCTTCCAGCCCTGACAGGCCAGGAACCTCCCCCAGTGCCTTTAGCCCTCACTCTGCCCATCCTGAACAGGGGAAAGGGTGGAAGCTACCTCTCTCTCATCAAGCATCCGGGACAGGTGCAATCACCTCACCCTTCCTTGGCCTGCAAGTGATTAAAGGAAAGATAACATTCCGCAGGGCGTAAGGTGAGGCAGGGCCAGTGAGGTGCCCATCAAGGCACCCAGTCCTGGCCTGGTCTGGGCCTGTTCTCTCAGCTGTCTGTCCATCACTGCTTCAGGCACTCTGCCCCCTACCCCACCCCTAGGAATGTTAAGAATCCCCCCTCCCAAACTCTATGAGTCTCTCTTCTCCCACACCCTCCACCCCCCCCACCCCACCCCCAGCCCTACCTCAAGACATCCATCAGCTCAGGCCTTTCAGGAATGTGCTGGATCCTGGCACCACCAGGGCCAGGAAAAGTCAACTAATCCCTCTGCACATTCATCACTCTCCAGAGAGAGACCCCGAGGCAGGCCAGAGACGGCTCCTGCCCTGACCTGTCAAGGGGCCAGGGCAGATGGCAAAGAAGGACAGACAGCTTGGAGGGACAGGAAGGTAGCCAAGGAGGGCAGGACACACCTGAAGACCAAGCCTGCAGCCATCCACCTTCTGGCAAACCCTCATCCTTCCAGAAATCCAGATCTTCAGGAAATGCGGCTCGTTTGATGGCAAAGCGGATAAAGGGGTGATTCATTTGGCTGATGAGGAGGGAGATAGTAAGACAAGAGACACTGCTAGTTCACTAGATAGACGTAGGGTAGACCTACCCTAAACTGGCCTTCTCTGAATGTACTGTTGCCTCTTGCGAGTGTTTGGGAATCAAACGTTTGCCCCGTCACATTTCAGCAGCTGTCCGAAGAGCAGGTAAGAGCTGTGATGTTCCTGTCAGCCGAGGGGTCCAGGCACTCTTGTGTTTGCACAGCCTGTGCACGTGGACTCCCCTCCCAGGGTCATGTGGCAAACCCTTGGGTAGTCCATCACCTCGCCCCCCCCCCCCACCACTAGCTCTCTATGCACTTCTCTCAAGGTCCTGACGCCAAGGTTATGCCATTGTCTGTGTACGGTGGCTCTCCCACGCTGAATGAAAGTCCCTCCCATAAGAACTAACACGCCGTTTTCCTTTGACCTTCAAGGCTTTTGTTTGTTTGTTTCGATGATGGTAAAAATGCACATAACAAAACAGGCACTCTCTCCACAGCTTTTGTGTGTGTACTTCAATGAAGGTGACTATGTTCCAGTGGCACAACCGTCTCCACATCATGCCGCCACCATTCACATCAGCCTAGGTCCCTTTTTGAATTTCCTAGTGCTGCTGTCCGAGGTCGCTAGAAACAGGAATCAGCACAACAGTGAGAGTTTTTTGCTTTTGCTTTTTTGGGGGGGCTTGTTCTTTGAGTGTGCTAAAGTCCGGAAAGACCACAGTGGGTGGCTTTCACAAACAGGTCTATTTTTTGACAGTTTACGGGGCTAGAGGTCCAAATGTGACGTGCGGGCATGCACTCTCTCTGCCTGCGTTTCGGATCCTGGATCACGTGATCTGCCACCCGTCTCTGTCTCTGCTTCCCTCGCTTACTTGCTTACTTGCATTTATCTTTCCAGAGAGACCAGTGACACGGTGGTTCTCAGTCGGCCTGCTCTGTGGGAGACAGATGGGGCCCTCTACTCCCATGAAAATCTAGTACACGTCTTAGCAACTCACTGGGCCAGTTCCACCCTCTATGAGTCAGTCAGCAGTGACTCAATGGCAGTGAGTATCAGGAGAAATGGACTCAGCACACACCCTACAGAAGACCTGTATCATGCCTATAACAAAGATAATCCATTCCCCTATTGGGTTATAACAACCCCAAATTGGATTATTACCAACGGCATTAATCATGCTCCCCCAGACCCAACTGCAATTAAGTAGAATCATAGGGGTCCTATACAGGACTTGCAAGACTATCATTCTTTTTTTTTTTTTTTTTTTTTTGCACCCCTACCCCTGGCTGTCATTCTTGAGACTTGTTTGGTCGTTCTAGCAGGGGAGCACAGCTACTCGCAAACCCTTGACTGAAGGACGGTCCTCCATTTATTGGGGAAGTTTGTCCTCTTCAACCGAGCCTGCAGGGAGGGATGCACATGGAGTAGCGAGGGAGGAAGGGGACACCTGCCTAGGCAGCCACATCAGCCATATCAACCCTGGCAATCAATGAGGTGACAGATGTCACAACCAGATCACCCTCACATCCCTGGCTACCATTCTTATGGGAGCAGATGACCTCATCTCTCTTGAACTAGCTGGTGCGTTTGAACCATTGATGTGCTGTGAGAAGTCCGGTGTTTACCTAGTAGCATGACCTGGATGCCTTCACATGGGTGTTGAGATTAGAATTTACAAGGCAGAGTTCTGACAGCCACAATTCAGTCCATAGCACCCCCCCCTTAACCAAAGACTCGTCTTCTCACCCCCCTTAATCTTTTATTTCTGCCTATTTATTTCATACACGTGAGCTCATGCAGTACTTGTTCTTTTACGTTCGATTCATTTCACTCTGCATGACGTGCACTGCTCACCCACACAGTAGTCTGTGTGTGGAGTTGTGTGAGTGTGTGCACGTGCACACATACTGCATTGTGTTTCCACTCATCTGTTCGCTTGTTTCCAGCCTGTGGCCATTGGGGAAAGTGCATGAACAGTCATCTCCTTTCCTCAGGTATCTACCTAGCAGAGGGACCAGTGAGTCATGGAGCAGCTTTGTGTTCAACCCTCTGAGGAACCAAATGCCTTAAAAGACATTCTAATGTCTACAGCCCACAATCTGCAATTCCAGGCCACGTGACCCTGGCAAGTTCCGGAATCTCCTGAGTCTCCACTTGCTTCTACCTACAAAAGTGATAAGGAGTGTCAGCAATTGCATCCTAAAATGCTACCCCTCTGACTTCATGCTGGAAGAAATGTACACATCAGTAAAAAATGATGGAAGGTCGGCAAGTCCCGAAACAACAGATTAAAAAGACATTTTTCTTTGTTTAACACCTCAGCGTTGGAATGCTGCATTTCTTTATGTCTGTGGGGAGCCTAGGGCCAGACTACTAGGGAAAATACATGATCAGTCTTCAGCCTTGTCACTTTGGCTTTCCTTAATGAACTCAACAAATATTCGTTGAGCATAATTTTTTTAATGTCATACACGTTGTGCTGGGAGTTTGGAATAGGAGATAAGATAGAGCCTCTCTTCTCAAAGAGACAGACTCTATGGACAGGCAGGAATAGCGGAGTGTCAGAAGTCCTATGATGACAGCAGGGAGGATAAATCCTGGATGAGGTATAGCACTGATGAATCATAAAGCTGTCCTCTAGTTCTTTAAAATTTCCTCCCCTTACTGTTATGGTTTTTATTTGTCTTGCCTCATTAATCATGTTAGACTTGTGTATATTCTTAGATATATTTAAGATCATTAGGTACATGAAAGCCAAGATAGATAGATAACCTTTGAGAAACAGTAACAGAGGTAATCGTTCCCTGAGGATACAGGAAGAGAGGGGACAGCAGGGAGCTGATCGCATTGATGACTGTATAACACCATTCCATGGGATGGAACAACAGAACTGTGTGTGAATGGATATATTGGATTGTGTAAGATATGGCCCAAAACAAACAAACAAAAACTATGATGGGGGCAGAGATAAGGATTCCTGGGGCCACGGAGGAAAAAAGGAGAGGATAATGGGGAACTGATATAAGAAGTTCAAGAAGAAAGGAAATGTTTTGAAACTAATTGTGGTAGCAATTGTATAATATTGCTTGATGTGGTTGAACTATGGAATGCTATGACATCTGTAAGAACTTCCAATAAAATTATTAAAAATATTAAAAAGAAGTACTATAATGGGATGAGCATTAGGTTGAAAATAACTTGCAATCCAGGCAGAGATGGGAGGGAGGCATGCAAGAAAGATTTGTTGGAGGAAGGGGCATCTAGACTCAACAAGGTAAGATAAATAGGAGTTATCCAGGAGTTATCCAATCAGAGGTGGCTCCAGAGGTGTAGACAGTCTCCTTCCCCATAGAAGAGGGCATTCTGCAGCATGCCCAGGCTCCATGGCAAGCCAGCTTTCAACAGGTGGTCTCTCAGGGAGCTTTCTCCGCACTGGCTTTCAGAGGGACAGCAGGGACCGGGAGCACAGCCCTTAGCATCAGTCTCCCCATTCCACAAAAGACTCTCTCTGACCAGCCCAGCCTTGGGGAGGAATGCAGGAAGGGTGGAGGGTGCACTGCAGCCTTTAGCTGGAATAATTTTAGACTGCATTGTCATGCCTGCCCCGGGCAACCCTCAGCCCCGCTGCTGATGGAACTGGGAAGGGCTCCTGGCTATAGACCTTGAGAGGATGTGGGCTTTGGAAGGAGGCCAGGACAGTAGGAGAGGAGGCCTATCCCAGACAAGGCCCTTCCTCAGTGGGGACAGGACACTTGGGTGGGGGGTGGGGCAAAGGGTGACTTCGTATCCAAGTCCTTGATCTGTGGGAAGCACTCAGAGCCTCCTTGTCAACATAGCTAACAAAGAGAAGCTCCCTCTTATTGATCAAATGTCCTGCACAGGGAAAAAACCAAAACCATCCACTGCCCATCTGTCTATTTGTCCTAGTGTCACAGCATGTGCCTTACCAGGATGGGAGAAGCCGTGTCACTGACTTTCACATGCCAGCAGGCTAGGCCAGGGTGGACAGTTTTCAGCAGAACTTCCATACTAAGACAGGCTAGGAAGAAAGACCTTTACATCAATCTCTGAACACTTGTCAGTAGAAGCCTGTAGAGCAAAGCGGACTTGTTTGATCTAGTGCCAGAAGGGGAGCCCCCTCAGGGTGGAAGGACCTCAACTTTCCCAAGAGCCAGAAGCAACGTGGGCTCCAGCAGACCAACATCTCGAAGGCTGAGCAGGACTGGGAAACCTCTCGCTTTGTTGTGGGTGGGGTTGTCATCAGTGAAAGGCAGCTGACAGCAGTTAACAAGAGGGAAAAAAAAAAAGAAAAAACTGAGCTTGATGACAGAGGAATTCTCATAGGACTAAGAGCGGTGGGGGGGGGGGGGGCGCTCCACAGGCTCCCAGATACAGCTCTAAAAATGCCTGTCCTGGCTTCCAGGCTTCCCTTCCTATGAGGGCAGGCAAAACCCAGGACCTCCTCCACGTCTCTGTTTCCTCCCCTACACAATCAGATCAATCGGCTGCACAGGGTGCATCTGAAGACTACAGGAGCTCATCTCAGAGAAGGACTTTTCAGTTGGCTAGCCCCCACTTAGGCTCAATAAATAAATACTAACTAGGTTGATTTTATTACTGAAGAGCACATTGAGGGATCCTGAATCCCCAGCTCTGGTACCAGCTCTGGTCCTTTTAACTGGTGTCTGGTGAGGCTGCTTCCCCTCTTGGGCCTCTGTTTCATGATATGCAAAATAAAAAAATTAAAGGAAGAACCAGTAATTCTTCCTCAAGGTTAAGGAGGGGAGACATGCCCATTGAGGTCAGGATGATTTTACAGATCATCAAAATCAGGGGTGCTCAAGCTTTTTCAGTATGTAAACTCCTTATAAAATGATGAAGTCAAAATGATCTACCAACTATGAAAATGCAAAACATACTTTTATTTATTCATGACATTTATTCCTAATTGCATTGAGAATTCTTTATATGTACAATGTACATTTATATACCTTGCATAACCGCATGAGCCCATATTGCACAACACAGCACAATTAACTATATAAATTTGTTGTCATGACCTGAGTTTACTCTGATCGCTTGCACGGGATGGAATGAGCCAGGGATCCATAATCCAGACAGACGCTGATGACAGCCAGCCTTCAAGCACACTTCCCAATGATCATCAGTCCTGGTGAAACAATACTTGAACGGAATGAAACAGTGCTTACGTGGGAAAAGGCTGACTCACACAAAAAAGTAGAGCCAAATAATGCAGTCAAGGAGACAGCACATTTTCTCATGTTTGCGTACTTTCCCTCTGCAAGTAAGTTCCAGAACTGTCCGTGTGCTCTGGACTTCAGATGAATGTCGGCTTGTAGTGCTAAAATCCCCCATTCTGTGTGAAAGTGATACGTTTTTATCTTCCAACTTGGTCCAGCTCCCCCACTCATAGTAATACCCTTTCTTACGCTTAAGAGAAAAAAAAAAAAACAAGGTCTAAAATTTGGTGATAAGTTAGCTTGTCAGTTTTGCTGCACTTAGTGCAGTTGTTTGTGCATGCGTTTGACACCTAAGATTGCATCTCACTGGCTGTACTGTATACCAATTAAGTGACAGGATTGATGATAGGCTGAAGTCTATTTTTTTAATGCCCAGTGATCTACCCATATTACATTTGTGGTTGACTAGTAGATCGCGATCAACTATTGAACACCCCTGGTAAGACCTACGCTTCTAGGGAATCCCTGGAGACTCTGATATGCTCCCCTCGGGAGTAAGCATGCCCTGGTTAGTAGCAAAGTCTCTGACCAGAGATGTTCCTGGGGGGAGTGGGCACACATGGAATTAGTCTGAAAATCAGACACACACAAACACCCCAAAACTCTTTTTGAGAATTTTCCAGATGACTCGCGAACACTTTCTGGGCAAGAAGCTTGAAGAAAAGAGGCGTCAGGGTCTTGTCTCCCACACCATGTGTAGCCTGTCTGTGCTGAGTCCACTCTCAAAGTCTCCATGATCTCACCCGTAAGTGGAGTGCTGAGATCAGCCCCGGAAGAGCCATACCTGTGGAGCGCTGCACAGATGAAAGGTGAAATTCCCATTCCTGTTACCTGAGGTTCCAAGAAGTGAGAGGCACAGAGGCCAGGGCTTGCTGTACCCTACCTCATTCTGGGTTCTTCGCAGAGACTGTTCCCTGTGCCTTACCTCCGGTCTTGTTCACATTGCTGACCCTAACGTAACCTCAAAGGTCACTCAGGTGTCCTCTCTCCTAGAAAGGTACTAATCTCTGAGCGCTGCTGCAGGAAAGCTCTCTAGAGGACAAGAAAAGACCAAAAACTCTTAAGTGAACCATCAGACTCTGCTTATGTAGAGAGAAATGCTTTTCTGGATGAAGGCTGAATACCCCATCGCCCCACTCCCACCCCCATTCTCCCCAAACCCTGTTTTCACCCTCAGAAATAAGGAGAGTTGAATATTTCCTGGCCTGATTACAATGTGCCCTGAGAGATACATTCTCAGTAAATTAGCATTGAAAACCAAATATGATTAGGTAAAGAGGCCAATGGAATACCAGTTCCAAATGCTTTGGAATAAGCAAGCACTCACTTCCTGAATGCAACTATACAACCACTGCAGTGGGGAACTTCAAAACTCCTTTCTCAGTAATAGAATGAGTAGTCAGAATATCTACAAGTATATTACAGAACTGAATAAAACACCAATCAGCTATATTTAATGGACAATAAAGGACATTCCATCAAAACAACCCAAATACCGACACATTTAAGTGTGCGTTGTTCATTCACCAAAATATACTATAACATGTGTCATTAGAAAAATAAAAACTTTATAAATTTAAGGCAACTGATATCATACAAGGTGTTTTTTTTTAACCAGACTGGAATTAAAGTAAAATTCAATAGCAGAGAGATAACAGGACAATCTTCAGTCACTTGGAAATTAAACAGTGTACATGTAAATAATTCATAGTCAAAGAGAAAGTGTCATAAGAAATGACAAAGTATTTTGGGCTGAACGTAAGTAAAATTATAATACATCTATATTATGGTACCCAACAGAAACATATCCTAAAGGAAAACTTACAGCATTAGATGCTTATGTGCAAAAAGAAAACATATCAAATAAACAACTTAAAAATTCTACCTTAAGAAACTAGAAAGGGAGGTGAAAAACAAAACAAAATAAACCCAAATAAACATGAGAACAGAAATCAATGGAATGAAAACCAGAAAGCAGTCAAGAAGATTCATTCCACCACATTGACCTTTGAAAAGTTAAGGGGGAAAAATGGGTAAGCCTCTACCAAAACTGACAAAGTAAAAAAGTAGAGATGGCATGAGTTATCATTGTCAACAGTAATGAACGCCAAGAAAACAATAGAAGAAAATTAGGAACCACTGCATGCATGTACATGCCATAATTTAGATTACATGGGGTAATTCCTAAAAGATCACAAATTTTAAAACTCTCTGACGTTGAAATAGATAACCTGAATAGTCCTATAACTACAGCAGACATTAAACTCACAGTTGAAAAACTTACCCCAAAGAAAAAAATAGTCTATGATTAGATAGTTTGACTGCAGCATTCTACCAAACATTTAAAGAAGAAATAACACCCATACTTCACAGATTCTTGAAAAAGACTTATTTTAGATTCCCAAGTGATTATGATGTGTGTATCTAAAATTGCCACTGCTCTTGGGTCCACTTTTCCATCTTGACTAATTTGTATCTAAACCTCAGGTCAAACGCAACATCCTGCATCCTGCCTTGTTTCTGCCTTTTTTCAATGTTATGCCTTGTTGTCAAAATTCCTTATTAGAAGAGTAAGTCTTGCATTTTTTATGTATGAAAGTCCTTTAATTACATATATCTTGCAAAAATACCTCTGTTGTAACAATACTCTTACACTCACTCTTCATTTGTCAGTTTCTCATACTGCTGTGACTTGTGAGTTGCTGTGAAGATAGAATCTGTGTCAGTGATTCGATTGTCACAGTAGGGGCATCACAAGCTTCCAGACTCAGACAGAGTAGGAAGAAGAAATAAGCTGTGTATTTCTGAGGGATGGGCCACTAAAACCCTTATGAATAGCAGTGGGACATTGTCTTCTATAGTGTCAGGAGTCACTCAGGTTAAAAAAAAAATCTAACTTTTGATATAAAGAGCTTCCTTTTCCAAGTAAAGTTAAACTTCATGATGTGAGTGGAGTAAAACTTTCAGGATCTTACCTCAAATTAAACAGAAACACCAGCAAGCATTCACTAATGATAGGAACATGGAGTATGCTAAGTATGAATATAGGAAAATTTAAAGTCATCAAATAAGAACACATAAAGATCAACACCCTAGGCACTAGTGAGCTGAAACGAACTGAGTTGAATCAGACAACTACGTACATGTTGTACTATGCTAGTAATGAAGAGAAAAAGCACCCATTCATCGTCGAAGGGAACATATCAAGATTTATCTTGAAGTAGAATGCTCTCTGTGAAAGAACAGAATACATACTCCTACCAGGTAGATCAGTTAATACAAATATTGTTTAAATTGGGGCATCAATCACTACAGTCACCTGGTGATTGTAATGCAAAAGTTGGAAACAAAGAGGAAGGATTGATAGCTGAAAAATATGGCCTTGATTATGCAAACAATATTGAAGATTGCAAATGGAACTTAGTAAGACATACTCGTGAAAAATAATATAAATGATGACGCTGCATATGTATCTCACCAAATGGAATACACAGGAGTCAAAACAACTCAAATTGTGACAAAAGTTGATAGAGGCGCCCCATATTATCAACCTAGAGGCTGACTGTGGAACAGATCATTAATTTCTCATATGCAAGTTCAGGTTAAGACTGGAATGTCCACAAGAGACAAAATACAGCCTTGTCTGACGCCATCTGAAGAACAAATCTGATGCTTCTCACCCTAATGAACAAAGCCCGGAAGAGTTTTAGCATGACAATAAAAACAACGTACACAATAAAAACAATGTACAGAAAGAAAGCAAAGGGTTCCACTAGAAGGGCCTGGATAGAGTGGGAGGGAAAAGGTGGAACAAAGCTAAGCATCATAGAAGAGACCAGCTTGCTGACTGGTTAGAGAACCATGGGACTTCTGAGGCAATGCTCTTAGTCACCCTGCAGGTCTACAACTTAAAATTTTCAGCCAAACCTTAGACAGGTCTGTAAACAGAAAAATACCACAAGTGAAATATGCACACCTTAGAATAATCTATGATTTGAGATAGAGGGGACAACACTTGCCCATGGACAAAATTCAGAAAGGGTAGGAGCCAGGGAAAAGCAGAGGTAGAAACATGGAAGAAGTGAAGTGCGCGGTATTGCCTTGGGATGAGAGCAGTGTATGAGCTAAAGCAAAATATGTATGAATTGTTGAATGTACAACTAATGATGGATACTGTGAACCTTCATCACATCCACACTATAGAGTTAAGAACAAAGAACAAACGCTCAAGATTTTTAAAAGACCTTTAAGAGGGGAGAAAGAAGGGCTGAGCCCCGGTGGCGTAGTGGTTGTACGCGGGACTGCGGCTCACTGGGATGGAGGTTCGATTCCAGCTCCACAGGAGCAAAGGCTGGGCCTCCTACTCCCACCACCTGAGGGCCCCACCCCCCCAAAAAAAAGAGGTGAGAAAGAAAAGACTGAAGTGAATGACAGGTGAAAAAGAAAAGACTGAAGTGAATGGCAGGTGAAATGGAAATGTTTCACCTTGAAAGGTTTCCTTGAATGCTGAACAACTAAAGTGGGAGAAACAAAGAAGGAGGTAAAAGAACTGGAGAGAAAGTCACAAAGGGCCGCTTGGGAGAACAAGATCCAGTGCTGGAATGAAAGGCGCAGACCTGGAGTTAGAAAATCAAAAGGGAAGAGCACACTCAGCACTGCTGAAGTGGAAAGACCCCAGGGGAACGGTCCTTCGTCAAGCTGCAGTAGGGAGGGAGCAGGTGCACACTGGACTGCTCGCTCCAAGGTCAGCTGTTGGAAGCCACCAGCCCCTACTTGGGAGAACTCGTGGCCGTCCAGTCAGTGCTGGCTCACAGTGACACTCTGTGAGCCTCTGAAACTAAGAGTTAGTGGATAGGAAGCCCACTCCTTTCCCCTCACCATTCACAGCCCAACACATAACCACTACCCCCACAGAGCCCTCTCCTTGAGAGAAAAGTTGGGGCTTTCTGCTCCCAAACCGGTAGAATTACATCCTTGGAAACTCAAAGGGCAGTGGTTCTCAACCTTCCTAATGACTTAACCCTTTAATTCAGTTCCTTGTGTTGTAATGACCCCCTCTGTCCCACCAACCATAAAATAATTTTTGTTGCTGCTTCATAACTGCAATTTTGCTACTGTTATGAATCAGGTGACCCCTGTGAAAGGGTCTTTCTACCCCCAAAGGAGTCACCACCCACAGGGACAAGTCTTCCCCATCCAATAGGGTCACTATGAGTTGGTATGGCCTCGATGGCAGTGAGTGGTAAGACACTGTATCAAAATATGATGGAAGGAAGATACAGAATAAAAATAAGGGA
>PVJH01019117.1:0-43615 GCA_004026705.1 Nesogale talazaci
TTCTGCTTAGCTAATTTCATATCCTGAACTCAGTATTCACTTAGCATTTTAATATATAAAAGAAGCTATACAAGAGAAAGTTATTAAGCTCAATAAGCTGTACTCATAGTTGCTAACTATGTATTGTATTTTTATGTATTGTATATTATATATATTTTTATGTATTGTATATTAAAATTGAAATAAATTTGATTTTATAACTTACCTATTTTTGACTCAATAAAAATCCTTTAATTTATAACTATACAGTATATATCTCTATTTTAAGCACTAGAAGCATACTTGATCATATTTTATGAAATATATTTATATATTCATTAAATTTATATTCATCATACAGAGGGATTCATTGAAAAATGGAATTGAAAGATAATGAAAAATTTCAAAGTACTTCTTGGGACCACTTCATGTGTAACCTACATATATATGTTTATATTATTATAGGAAATAAAGCAGCATGCATAAATGTGTTTTTAGTTCATGCAATTATTGAGGTTTTTAATCTCATGTATAGAACATTACTAGAATATACTAAGCTTATAAAAACTAGTGCTTAAAAATATAATCCTCAAACTTTGAGGAATCTAATTTAATTTTTTCATGATAACTGATGCCAATTGGACTGTAATATGATCTGAAAACATTTTGTTGTACTTCATCTATTTTATATTTGAAATGAAAAGCTAGTTCATTGTGTGCTCTTCCTGACTACAAATGACTGTAACAAATGGTTGCACATATTTTCTGAAAGACTATTGACTTTTTATTTTAAACTACTATCAGTCCTCATTCATATTTCATAATATGTATCCCTAGAAAATAATACACTTTTAATGTACAGCTTGTTATCAGGTTAGAAAGTTGTTATGGTAAACACCTGTGAATCAGTTCCATGTCCATTCAGATGTACTCTTTAGACCTTACTAAAACCAACCTACTAGTTGAAAATAATATCCTTTAAGAGTATTATTATTATTTTCTCAAAATTATATTATCTATTGAAGAACTAAAAATCATGGTTCATGAAGTTTTTCCAGTATATCAAATTGCATAATTATATAAAAATGGTAGCATCTGAGAATGCAACAGAAAATTATGTATTTGAAAAATAGTCCTTTGGAAAATATGTGATCAAGTTAGATGATCCTTATAATATCTAATATTTTCTATTATGAATAGATATTAGAATAGATATTAGATATTAGAATTAATTAGATATTAGAATAGCCCTCACTGAGCTGAGTCATGTCCTTCCTTTCAAATTCATTTTAAAACAATTTTACATTGTTTCGGTACTTTATTCTTCCAAACAAGACTTCAGGAAACAGTCATTCTAATGTTGACTCTCAATTATGTGGTAAAACCATTTTCATTTAATAAGCATTTATTGAGTATTACTATCCTTTCCAGCTCCCTATATGAATTATTTTTGGAAAGTTTACTACTTAGTCTCCTAATTGCTATAAGATTAAGTATGGCAACTTTTATCTCACACATTTTGTCTCCTGGGGCCTTCCCATAAACATACCAGTGTATCAGTTTACAGAGAGTTCTTTGTTTTAAAGTCTCTTCAAAATAACGGGATGAAATGTCACAAAAATAGGTGCTAAATATATTTCAAGAGGAGTCCTCTAGAGCCAGGGTTCTGTGTTGTTCAACAGGTCAAGCTCACCACAGATCTGGGGAAGAGAAAGGGAGGGTTGAGTTTGTTTTTCTCTCATAATGATTTACAGAATTGGAACCCTTTAATGGCCTTCTACTCTGTCCTACAGAGTCCTTCTGAGTCAGGATGGAAATGAGTCCTCTATTTCAGCTACATGGTAACTAGAAAAGTGGGCACATAAATGATAGGATAGTATTTTTGACAATGTATTTAAAATTTCTAAATAAACTACTTAAGTCGTCATTTGTGAAAACATAATCAGAACTTGGTTTTCATTCCTTCTCCTTGATGTGTGCTTGTATATATGCTATGTTGCTTTGAATTACATATGGGAGAAGGGAGATGGCTACAGAAAGAATGTGTTGGTGCTCATATTCTCTTATGCCTATAAATATTAAAGGCAATACACAAGATATAGCTCCAGTTGTGAACTACTGAAACTTTCTGAGACTTCCTTCTTTTTCTTTCTTTCTTTCTTTCTTTTCCTTCACCTCCTCCTCCTCCTCCTCCTTCTCTTCTTTTAGCATTACTTGTTTTCTAATTTTCCTGATCTCTTATGTAAGATCACTAGACTATAGCTAAAATATGGAAAAACATCCACTGTTCTTACCGGATGTTTGCAACTTGTTCCTTCTTATTTTCTTTTATAGTTTCAGCTCACCTGCAAGGTTGACATGTATTCATTAGTCCATTGAACTTATCACTGGCCAAAATAATATTCCTAGCAATAGATTTATCTTAAGCCCCATGGAGATGATTTAGGATGCACTATAACAAATTGACAATGATCTCTCTAGAAGTGAATCACAGACTAACATAAGCCAGAGTTATGAGTGGATTTAGAACTATGACTTGATCATAGCCCTAATATAAAAAATATTTACTATAATATGACCCTGTCTGATATTTAGTCTCAAGTGGAGATTACTGAATTCATTACTGAATGCCATAGCCAAGTATCATGAAGAAATCAGATAGTGCCCAGGTATGATGAGAAATAGCATCTGTAATAGAAAAGGCTTATCTCAAAACAAGCAGCCATGTAAATGAAGTCAGCTAAGGCCTGAGGGGAGACACCTGTTTGATCTAAGTATTGTAAAAATTAAGATCCAAATCCAAAGGAGAGAACAGTGTGAGTGGCTAGGTTCTCAATATCCAGCTTGTGAAAAGCAAAACGATAGCCTAAAATCCATGTGACCAGTCCCTACATGTAGCCTGCCTCCTGGATGAATGCCCAAAGCCATAGACTAGGAACAGGATCAGCCCTCCATCTGAGGCAAAGGACCTTAGAACATGGATTTTAGATGATGAACTTGGAGCTGAATGTATCACTTTGTCACTTGATCTTCCTCTGGACCCACCATCAATTTATTCTAAAGTTTTAATTTCCTCTGCTTTCTCTTAAAGTCTTAATCTTTTTTAAATGGGCACTGTTTCTGAGTCCTTGTTAGTTGTTTCCCCTTTGTTTGCATGTTTATATGTATAGGGAAACCCGTATGGATGAAGTTATGGACAAAGTAGTTGGATTAGTGATTGCCTGGGAGCAAAGGACTGTGGGGGATATGGGGAGTAAGTCTCAATGGGTACAACGAAGAAAAAGTTCCAGTATTGATTGTAGTGAAACTAATATCACAACACTTTTTCATGTAATTAACTCCTGAACCTCATGATATGTTAACTATAGTTCAATAAAATAAATTAGAAAACGAAACCATCAATTGCATGCACATGGGCTTTTCCAGTCACCAGAAAGAAGAGAACTGAAGTTTATTTGGGTATAGACTGGAGACCCCAAGTTGATATCAGATTGCTGACATTGGCTTTTAATTTCTGTTTTAGTGGGTGAATAAAACATGAGGTTATTTAAAGTATGTAAACTAACTAAAGACATGATGCTTTTAACTCCCGTAAACATCCACAGGCTTGGAAACCCACAGTATAAGTTGGATAGGAAGGAAGGAACAGAGAAAGAATGATGATTTATCAAGAAAACAGCCCACACAATTGTAGAAATGTAGAAAATCCAGTTAGGTTCAAGTCTGCAGGACCAGTAGCAAGCCAGGAACTTCTCATGACTCCCATACCTACAGTGGCTGACGAAGCAGGATGGAGGAAGAACCAGGAGGCAGGAAGGTGAAACAGGAAGACCTCAAGCTGGTGACAGAGGTAGATGAAGCCAAATTGTCAAGCCAGGTTATATCTGAAAATGTCAATGAATAAAAGGTTAGCATGTAGATGACAGGTATGTTGGCAGGTTACTGATGGCCCCAGGGGTAGCAGGAAATATGGGGAACTCGGTTCAAATCCACAAAACCAGAGGTCAATGAACTGGATGAATGAGTAAGAAGCAACTTTCCTCAGTGTCTACTGCTATAGAAATTAGGCCGTTTTACTAAATAAGCTTCTATAAATCGTATCAAGGTTGTGATCTTACTCAGGGCCTTGCACCCAGTCCTAATCCTCACATAGCTACTAGACTTCTCAGATCAGATACCATCATGAAGCTGAGTGCATTCTGTCTCGCCTGCTACGGAGAATCTTGCCCCAACCGACTTGCCACAGCTTGCCTTTCACACTCGTTAAATAACTTTAAAATCCACTTGAAAAGGTCCCACCCTTACTACCTCAAGGACAGCAGTGTGCTATCTGCTACTGAGCGGTGCATTCTTTGAGAGCATAGATGATAGTTCCTATACCTTTATCGATTTGTCATTTCACAATATGTACAGATCATAATGGACAGCTGAAAATATAAATAGAAATAATTTAAGTGGCAAAATAGGATATTTGTATAAATATTACTTTCATTAATCCTATGAATCTGATAAACATTAAAGCTAGTGATAATTTGCAGGCAAAGGACATTTACAGAGATCTAACTGCAGTTATGTACACATGCAAATATATATATGTATATATATATGTGTGTGTGTGTATATATATATATATATATATATATATATATTTGCGGGGGGGCATCACTGCCTCTGGTGGTTGTGGGCACCACCCAGTGCTTCTCCTGATAGCCGCCCTGGATTTGAACCGCCAAGCCCACAGACCACAGTCCCGCACTCAACCACTTATGCCACCGGGGCTCAGCCCTGTAAATATATTTTTATATGATGATGGGGAAAATGATCTATGTACATATATTTACAGGTTAAATATTAAGGAAGCAGATGGACATTGGTCCTCGACTTAAGTACTCCCTTAGTACAAGAACACTTTGTTCTAATAATCTGGCACTCTGAGATGCTCACCTTTCCAACATGATAGCTGGTGCAATAAGCAAACGTGGTGAAGAAAGCTGACGGTGTCCGGATATCAAAAGATATAGCGTCTGGGGTCTTGAATGCTTGACAACAAGCAGCCATCTAGTGAGAAAAAGCAAAGTCCATATGGAAGAAACACGGCAGCCTGTGTGAACATGAGGTGTCAAAGGGATCAAATATCAGGCATCAAAGAACTAAAAATTATATTACTTCCTAAATATACACTTTCCCTTTTCATAAAACTCTCTCTTATACATATATGAGTTTCTGTCCTTTTGTTTTCATAGTTTACTCAGACAAACAGAGGGTAGAGTAAACCTTTCACAGGAGTCACCTAAGACTATAGGAAAACACGTATTTCAATGATCTTAGAAACTGAGACACCACTCCTCTGTCCATCTCCAGATGGTTCCACCCACATACAGATAAGCCCACATATGAATATCTGGTGCTTGGACTTGTACCCATGCTGCATCATGCTTCAAGACAAAATTTCATTTATTTGTAATTAGAAATAAATATATTGCAATATATAATTACATATAGTTTTGTGATTAATCACTTTGTTTTACTTGTGTTTAATTATGTTCAACTTGTAACAATGAAAGCACATTCTGCATATCAAATATTAAAATATGATTCATGGCAGCAGCAAAATAACGGTTATGAAATAGGAACAAAAATGCTCTTATAGTTGGGGTCACCACAACATGAGGAACTGTATTAAAGGGTCCCATATTAGGAAGGCTGAGAATCACTGCCTAAGGGGAAATGAGTTTCTGTGAATGATGGTATAATTGGGTGACAGATGGGAGTGATAATTGAATAATTTGATGAATAAAAACAATGTCACTGAACTGTATTTGAGAAGGTTGTTAAAATATTAAATATTTTGTTACATATATTAACACATACACACGGAGATAGGCATGTCTTAAAATATGTTATATTTTATGGAATAAGAAGTTATGCAATTTAGAAATCGCATGAAAAATCACATGGGAATCTTAAGTGAGCTTGCTTCCAGTTAACCTCACCACCAATGCTGCCACTCTCGTGGCTATGGAAGCGGCTGGTAGAAAATGAAGAAATGGACACTGATAGTCATGAAACATGAGAGGGGAGATAAGTACATATTGAGAAGACACCAGTATGGAGGTCAAAGAGTGCACTTGACTCCACACCTGGCTACTCTGTTTGAGCAGTAGAGGCAGCTTGGGCTGTATAGCTACTCAGTTTGCCATTGCCTGCCCTGCCTGCCCAACACAGCCCATAGACGCGTCCTTGGCGCCACCCATTTAGGTCTGACCTACTCTCCAGGACTGCAATCATCTGCTTTGAGGTTTGTTGGGACCATTGTTGTGAGGTGCCATTGAGACCATTCTGATTCCTAGGAGCCCTATGCACAATGGACTAAAACACAGCCTCATCCTGCAGCGTCCTCAAAACTGCCTGCACAGTGCTGGCCATTCCTGTAGCCAATGCATTCATCCATCTTTTACTCATTTTTTGCTGGCCCTGTACTTTATGAAACATGCTCTCCTCCAAAGTCCAGTCTCTCCTGACAAGATGTCCTAAGTCTGTCAGACGAAGTCTCGTCATTCTTCTCCTTGAGGAGCGCCCTGTCCCGACTTTCCCAAGAGAGATCCATTGGTGCTTTAAGCAGCCCATGCTCCTGTCCATACTCTCCTCTGCACCACAGTTCACATGCGCCAAGTTTCCTCAGTGTCCCCCATTTAACGTCCAGTTTTCACATTCAGATAAAACGACTGAAAATAATGTGTTAGTACATGTGTGCCTTGTTCCTCAAGGTAACACCTGTTCTCAATATTCTGAAGAATAGCCAATTTAACTAATATCTTTTGATCTTTTGAATCATGACTCTTAATTTTAGATACAACCAGACAAAAATCATTGACAATTTCAACATTTTCTATATTTATTAGAAGGGTATTTATTGGTCCCATTGGGAGGATTTTGGTTTTCTTTACATTGAATTGACTTGGAACCATGAAAGGGAAATAATTTTAAAAAGGAGAGCTGCTTTCCCTTTAAAACAAAAACCTTTGGAAACTATGAACATATATGTGTTGGGATATTATCTTAACAAATATTAAACAACACATAATGCAAAAGTATTAATGAAAAAGTGGTTATAGGCAATATGCTGGTGATACATTTAGTTAACTTCAAAAATCCCATCATATTTCAAATCCATTTTTCTCAAATTTTTGCAAGCCCATTTTTAGATATGAGGTAACTGAAAATGTTGATTCTAAATGTCTAATTCACACTTGCTTGGCATTATTTTAAACAAGCCATGCTTAAAATGTCTGCTGTCAGTGAATAACTGCAGCCTAGTACTTCCAGGAAAACATTTGTCTTAGTCTTGTTAGAGTGCCTTGAAAAGAAAGGACATTCAGAATTGTGACTTCCAAGGCGATTTATTTAGTGAGCTTCACCCAATCTAGTGCAGTAAGCTCAGAAAATGCTCAGCCTTTAGGGGAGAGCTGAGGCTGGGGGGTAACCTTGACAAACCTCAAAGATACAGAGAATCATGGGAAGAAGTTCCAAGATAATTTAAAGCTGCATCAAGTAGAAATAGCTAAGCAAATTGCACTGAGAAATCTCTGCTGTATTAAGGCACCTGTTCATTCTTCAAGAGCATCAAGTGCTCTCCTATGATAATTTCATTATGAAAACTTATTGTCTCTACTTTAAAATCCTAATATTACTTCTTCAGACTTTTTTGTTCCTGAAGCTCAGGAGACATGGAAAAGAAACAAAACTGGAATCTCTTGAGATTACCAATACTGCTGTTTTGACATGATATAAATTAAAGCAGGAAGAAGTAGAATGATGGAAACCAGCATTCATCTTTTTTTCCATTCAAAAATGTACATACCTTATTAAGAAACAAAAGATTCACATGTTGCTATTTTTGTTTTAAAATGGTTTTCCATGATTTGTGACAATAACTGCTAATATTTTGTGGGTACATCTATATTTTAATATGAATTTTAAAGAGTATTTTAACTATGAATATAGTGTGCAAAATTCCAAATAATACTCATAATTCATATATAGCTATATTATTCAAATTAATGTATTATTCACAATCTTTGTAGGAAAACGATCAACATTTGTTATTAATTTTCTTTGCCTGCCATTTTTTTTTCAGTTCCTCCAGTAATACGGGTTTATCCAGAAAGTCAAGCTAGAGAACCAGGAGTAACTGCAAGTCTAAGGTGCCATGCAGAGGGAATACCGAATCCGCAGCTCAGCTGGCTGAAGAATGGAATTGATATTACACCAAAGCTCTCCAAGCAACTCACACTTCAAGGTGCCCTGAACTTGCTTGCTTCTTTTAAGTGACTACATAGCATCTTTTTTACTAAAATGTACAATCTATTTTTATATTATTTTATAAAAAGACAAAATGAGTCTTAGTGGTATAAAACTATAAAAACATATGGTAGTACCAAAGACAGTGTATTATAGTATCCTTTCATATACTTTATGATTTAAAAATAGTCTCATCATGATGAATAATTATATCATAGTGTTGGTAGCAAAATATTATCTAATGTGAAATACTAGTCCATTTCAGACAACAGGATAATCAGATCTCTTCAAAAAATGTATATCTGGATATTTAAATAATTGATGCTGACATATTAAAATATGTATTATGCAGAATTCTAATACATAACTATTTGAATAACTTTCAGCTTATGAAAGAGAGGATAGGACTTTTAAACATCAGTTAAGATGTTTCAGATGTACATTCTCTTTTCAAGTTATGATATTATACATTGTATAATAGAATATTTTTACTCCTTGCAGCCCAGAAAAATCAACCAAACAACCAAACAACCCAAACTGTCCTTGAATCAATTCTGAATCCAAGTTATGATTTGGGAGACTGTAAATCTTTACAAGAAGAGGCAGCTTTGTCTCTCTCCCACAGTGGGGCTGGTGAGTTTGAAGTTCAGACCCTGTGCGTAGCAGCCTAACTGCCTAGTACACAGTACCACCAGTCTTCCTTAAATGCTCTACATATTCTATATTCCAAGGAATGGTCGACATTCATTACTATGCAGATTAGAATATTCTTCACTATGGGAGAAATTATAAAAGAAAACAAGTTTTGTAAAACTCAATAATATGCTGTGTGCAAAAGCAGGCTTAGCAATAACATTATATATATTTGAATATTGTTATCATATATATACCACTGGTCATGCATTCATTCTGACCCATGGAAAATATATGATGTATGATGTCAGCATGTTATATGTGTCTGTATGCCTGTAGCATATATCTGAAATATATATACATATGTCTATGATTATTTGTTTTGTAATATACATATTTGTATGTATACATACACCTGTGTTTGCAATTTTTAGAGTAATACAAATAAAGTCATCCTACCTGAGATATAGTTTTAGTGGGTTTAATATTCCATGTTCTTTAAGTTTAAAGATACTCTTCATAGCATACTAATGTGAATGAATATAATTTTGTTTATTATTATCAGTTTAGACATTATTTATTGTTCCACATTAAGTTTGCATACATTTACTTTGTAATTTAGAAACATGTCTGTGAAGTGTGCTTTAACTTTAAAAATTTAATATTATACATTATTATATTTATATAAGTATGTCTCCAAATTCACCAGTTTGGGGGAGTGGATTCATTTTTTGGTCTATTTTTTGAAAAGAGTATTGATCTCATTAGCCGAACTTAGACTATGTATAGACTATCTCTATACCTTCTATGTCTGTCATTTTTTTACTCATGCTAAGCACATTATATCAGCATATCATATTTTTATTTTCTGAAATATATAGAAAAGCACATTTAGGGTGATTGTTCCATTTAGGGTGATTGTTCCAGTCTCTACTGTATATTCAAAGAGGGAACCTTTCTAAAATAGCTGTTGCCATCTTTATGGGGAGAAGATACTAAAGATGGTAGTTCAGAAAAGAGAATAGAAACCTTTTAGTAAGGTTAGCTTAAGGACAGAGGAGGGAAAGACAGTGAAGTATATAGGCTAAGAGAACATAAAAATCATTTGAAGAAGGGATACATTTATTTAATGTTTCAATATAAAGAATGCATGGTTTTAAGTCTTGGATCTGAAAAGAAAAACTATGCCTTTTGGAGAGAGCAAAATTTTACTAAAATGAGACTGATGCAAAGTTAACCACACAACTCATTGCCCATATTTTAAAGCTAGTAACTTCAAATGAAGGCCCACCAATCAAATATATTATTTTCTAAATAAATTATTTTAAAAGTACCACCTACTCACTTATTGAATGTCTGATTATTTTCACACAACTTCAACAGTGCATCCCACCACAGTCTTACAAAAGTCAAAATAAGTACTTAAACTTTTATAGGATAAAGCTTGTCAATTCATATTTTATTATGATTCTTTACAAAAAATTGAGAGAAAGGTATAGAAAGTAAGTAACTGAAATTTGAGAAAGGGACCAAAATGCTTTGAATAAATATTCCTCCTCCACAAACATCAGCTACATCTTCATGTATCACCCACATGCACTTTAGCACAACCGACTCTTCAAGATGACCTATAAGATCCATCCTAATCCACTGTTTGCTTAAAAATACATCACTCATAGCTTTTAACCATTATATTTCTAATATCAGCCAGAACAACCCTGTTAGACTTTACCTGTCACAAATTACCATATTTTACTACACATGGCATCGTTTTTATTGGGTGCCCAGAAATTTCAACTAGAGAGCAGAAGTTCACTTTACTCATTTTCTAATATCATGAAACTTAATGATTGAAGCCTTTGTGAAAATGTAAATTGTACTTTATGTGATTAGTACTAATTTCCAGACTTCCAGAACTAACAATTTGATAGCTACAGAAGATCAACCCACTCATTTCCTCTCTTAATAGTTCTAGTAATGAACTTGAAGAAAGGTCATCTTTGCATTGTGTCGCTCATTTTTATATTTTCATATATATTCTCTCTATAAATGAACCAGGCTGCTATTATTTATTTTTACCTTTTATGTAAATTTATGACACTGAAATCAGAATGATATGAATGTACATGTACACATATATAAAGTATCTAATTTTCATTACAACATGCATCGTATAAAAGAAATAGAAAATGGATTTAAAGTCTAAATCATGTACATTTGAACTTCGAAATTGGGGATGTCTATGAAGGAGTGACAGGAGCACAGCTTATGAAACACATGATGCTTGGAAGACCTTGGCATGTCTCCAAAGCATGGAAGTAGGACGAGCTAAAGAAATTGTCTGACTGTGCAATCAGGAAGCACTGTACCCAAACTGAAATTGTAGTTTACAAGTTGCATTTGTCTTCTCTTTTCAGCAAATGGCAGTGAGGTTCACATAAGCAATGTCCGTTATGAAGATACAGGAGCATATACCTGTATCGCGAAGAATGAAGCAGGAGTGGATGAAGACATTTCTTCTCTTTTCGTGGAAGATTCTGCAAGAAAGACCTGTATGTATTAGAACACACACACACACACACACACACACACACACTTTTACATTAAAAAACCTTCATGAAACTCCCGGTGCATCCAATGCAATCAGAAAAGGTAGACTTTTTCACATTTTTAAAGCTGATTTAAAACTGAGAAGCATTCTTTGTGACATTTTCAATACAGTGCTAGAATTTGTTTCCTTCTGCAAATGTTGTAGAGGGTATATTGCATTTTCAATCATGTCTTTCCATCTGCACATATAAGAATGCTATTTCCTTTCAATTTTTTTCTTGCAATCTGTATTTGTGGGGCTCAAGGCACAGTATAATTAGAGATTTTCTTTTTGTGGCTAAAACATTAAAATACTTCTCTATTAGTGTCATTGTAGTCAGTGGCACCACAGGTGTACAACTGTGCTTCTCTATCATAATGCCTAAAATTACTCACACCATCATACTTTCACTGCCTTTGGTGTCAACACCCTTCTATGGGTTACTCTGGGTTAAGCTGAGAGATCCATTGTCATCATTTTACTTATCCCTGACTATGTCCTGAAGGCATAACACAAATGCCCCCTTCTTGTTAGTTGCTAATTGACAACTTGTTGAAAAGGATATGGTTGTAGTGGAAGTGGTAATGATGAATTTTTTGGTTGGTTACTGCTGAATTTCTTAAAACTTGAAGAACAGTAGAGCAGCGATTTTCAAAGTATGTTGCAATCCCTTTTGGGAGTTGAATGATCATTTCATGGAGTCACCTAAGGCCATTGGAAACCACATAAATATTTCACAATATATAATTAAGTATTGTTTTGTGATTAATCAATATGCTTTAATTATGTTTATGTGCAATTTGTAACAATGAAAATACATCCTGCATATCAGATATTTACATCACAATTCATAACAGTAGCAAAATTATGATTATGAAGTAGCAACAAAAAAGAATTTTATGGTTGGAAGCCATCACAATATGAGGAACTCTATTAAAGGATCCCAGAAGTAGGGAGGTTGAGAATCACTGCAACAGAGGCTTTAACAAGTGAGTTCTCTGAAGGCAAAATCACGTAGCTCTCTTTTCGTGTGACCCACACAGGCCATTTTATGACTTCTTTGAGGTTGAGTCTGGCTGTACCTTGAACTATTCTTCCCCAAGAAGTTTCAGCTTTATTGTTGTCTTGTTTCTCCCAAAAGAAGACCCTGTTATTTAGAGAGATTCTAGCTAGCTTGACCCTCCTATTTCTCAGGACACAGTTTTGCTTTTTTTTTTCACTTGTAATGTCAAGCAAAAATTTTAATGTTTTCTCAGGAGGTTTATTACTCTCTGTGTATAAATAGGTACAAGTAGATATGAGTGGATCCTATGTAAAAAGAAAATCTCATCTCTGTCCCAAATATTAGTGTATTGATCTAGCTGAATAATCATCATTATAAACACAAACTTGTTATATGTCATAATTATAAACATACGCTATAATATTGAGGAGAATGTTTTGAAAATGATGATGGTAGCAATTGTACAATATGACTTAATATGATTAAACTATTGAATGATATGATATCTATATTTGCTCCAAAAATGGTTTGGATTAAAAAAAATTCCAAAGGTACAGAAAGAAAAACAAAAGTTGCAATTTTAAACTTAACAAATGTCCACTAACATTTCATTATTTAATTTATCTACTCTAATTACCAATTTTCAAATTGCATTTGGCTTAGAATTAATTTTGTATGACAAATAATTTTCAATATATTTTTCATCTTCTAGAATGACTTTATAAAGCAGACAAGTTGAAAACCATTACTCTAATTTCCTTTTAATTTCATTAAAAATTTCTCAATATATTTTCCATTCTGCCATATTAAATCACCTAAAAATAGTTTCATTAATTAAAGAATAACTACCTAGCAGTATGTAAATTTCAACAGTTGTACCCAGACAATGTAATATAGTCTTTAATAAGTTTTCATTTGATTAAGCGCAAACTCTGAAGTCATGATTTTGCAAATTTCTTACATTTGCATTAAACTCCTTAGGTCAAAATATTATATATTCACATCATAGAGACTATTAAATATGTAGTATGCTGTTAAATTTGTTTTGTTTTAATCTATACAGGTTTATATCAACTTTTAATGCTATCATAGGCTTATTATTTATTTATTAATAGATCTTACAAAATGATCTTATTAGGGAAATTACTAAAATAAAATATTTGGAGGGATTTTCTTTCTAAATCTAGAAATGTTTATATATGTCATGTTGATGGTGCCATTACAGCACACAATTGAAAATTGAAACATCCCATGGTAACATAAAAGTCTCAAAGACTCTTAGTTTTATTCTCTCTTTCACAGTACTTCTTGAGAATAAAAATTTTGCTTACTATAAATTTTTTCTTCATACTTTACTAAATTCTTGTTTTATGCTTTTGTTACTTTGTTAAATGAGAAAAAAGAGGTTGTTGTTCATCAAAGTCCCCTCCCATTTTTAGAATTCTGAGTATATAATTAAGTTCTTGGATGCAGTGGCTAAAATGCTTGGTTAAAATATCACTAAAATATTTAGTAATGAATGATTTGGTGGTTCAAACCTATCATCTTCTTCACAGAAGAAAGTTGTGACAGGCTGCCTTCATAATGATTTATAGCTTTGGAAACATTGGAACGGGAAGCCAGTTCTTCCCTATGAATTGGGATAAATTTGACAGCAGTGGGTTTGATACATAATTACTATTAGAACAAACTAAGTAAGTAAGCTAAATTAGGTGAATTACTAGAAGTATAAGATCTTTTTAAACCCCTATTGTAAGAAATATTCATGATTTGGTTCTACTTATACCTTGAACACAAATATTAATGATAAAAGGAAAGTTTTTTTGGTAGATAGATATTATTTCAAAAATACTGTCATATACCAAGTGAAGAATTCACTCTTATTATCTACACACATTAAATCATTATTGAATTAATTATCAAAGAAGAAAAATTGGTATACTAGAAGATTATGCTTTGGAGGGTTCTACTAGATAATTACATAGCTCTGTGATTTGGGTCTATTAGAGAAGCATGCTGTTTCACTCTCTTTATCTGTAATAAACAAGAACTTCTCAATGAGCTATTTATGCACATAATACATATAGCAGTTATTATACTGCTAGATATGAAGTAATTTTTCCTTTGTCTCTCATTTATTTACCATAAGTAATTTCTTATTTCCCGTTAGGACAAAAGTAAAAAAATATATAAAATTTCAAAAGGATCTGAAGTACCCAATAACTGACAGAATTAAGATCTAGTAATTGACAGAAGTAAGAGAGTTCCTGAAATGATTGATGAATAGCGATATAGAAACCACTAGTCAGTAAGTCAATTCTGAATTATGTCTAGTTTTTCTATAGGTGATACGCAGACCTTCTCTGAATAGACTTGATGCTCTAGCCTTTCAGAGAGCAGCTGTTTTTTTTTTTTTGGGGGGGGGGGTGTATCACTGCCCTCTGGTGGTCATGGGAGCTACCCAGCCTTGCTGCTGCTGCATTTGTACCACCAAGCCAGTGGGCCGCAGGAGAGCCGCTGTTTTTAATTGATGTGTACTAACTAGAAACTTCATAGACAAATATAGGTACAAATAAATTTAGGTTTATGTTATCTACAATATTAATGGATTCAACTCAATGACATTGGGCTTAGTTTGGGTTGTCCAAGTGTGAAATACCATCAATTCTATTTAAAATAAAAAATAAAAGACTCAGTGGGCTCAAACATAATTTTTTTCTTAATTACAGATATTGAGGTATTTAAATAAAGTCCATTCACCACCACCCCTAGTCTTTTTTTATCAGAGTCAAAAAAAAAAAAGATACAGTTGAATTTCCCTTTACATTGAATGAGTTCATGCTATTTTAACATTTTTTAATTTGTTTAATTCCTTTTTCTCCTGTCTTGTTTCTTTTCTTTTGAAAGATACTGGGAAGAGAGGTTTTAAATCCTTTGTAGGCAGGAATAAAAATGAGGAGGATTTACACTGCTGGGGCTAAATGACACAACTCAGACTTACTTTGCTTGGCTATAGTTTCAAAGTAATCATGCAGCTATTTTCTGCATAATAGAGCACTCATAGTAATATCAATCACTTTTTTATACTACATTTTCAAGACAGTATACTGTTGAGAGCACTGATTCATGCAAAACATCATATGATGAAGTAGTTTCTATTTTGCTGGGGTTCCAGTGTTTGTGTGGGAAATCTTGAGTTACAATGCCTGACTTTCGTAACAAACCTTACTGAGAGTTGCCTCATGTGAAAAGTTGTACTCGAAAATAAAAGAAAATAGCAACTTCAAAATACTAAACTCCACTATTACATTAGGGACTTAGATATCTAACATTTAATGGAGTGATATACAGGATGGATTTGAATGCAAAGAAATGGGCCACAAGGGATTCTGTGTTGCCTGAAACAGAAAATAGGAGAAGATAATATGAATTATAGGATGGAGGGTCAGGTAGAGAGTAGTGTTATTTATTTGAAAAGTGTTTTCACCTACTATAAGTGCATGAAATATTTCTATTCTCATGGGGAGTCAATTTCCATCCAGGTAATAATGATTCATGATCAAAATTAAGACAAGTAAAACACAATATATATGTGCAACTTTTGACCTATTGACTGCTTTAAACACCAGGTGTAGGTTTTTTTTTTTCCAGGTGTAGATTTTAACACACCTTTCAAAGATTTAATAAATATTAATTTGCCTTAAGGAGAAAATGTAAATATATTCTTTTTGTTTTGTTTTTTTGAGGGGCAAATATATTCTTAAAATATATTAAAATAGAGTATATTTTTCTGTCTAGTATTATTGCAAGTGTATCAGTATGTAGATGAAAAATACTGTCCAGTGTTTATTTCACAATGAATATCAATAAACTATTATTGTATGGAGATTATGAATTTAAAATATGTGTACTACTTTAAGATCGATATTTTAAATTGGTTAAAATATAAAACAGAATTATTGAATAAATGTTTCATTTACATTTTTTATATTTGTGAAAAATATTAGTATAGTTTGCAATGCAAAATTTTGAAAACACTAGTAACATGTGGCTTCTGGTGTTATTTTAGGGGCACTCAGGTCATTCTGAATTCATAGTGTCCCCGTGTACCATCGAGCCCAGCATCTTGTTCACACTTGCTACCATATTTGAATGTGAACACTAACCACATGACTGGGAGCTCAATGAGTAACCAATTTGTTCCAATACAGCTTCTCTCAAAAGTGCTTTAATATCTAATCCCTTTGGTGTGTTACCCTGTAAATTGTGGTTGTGGATTCTTGTGAGATGTAAAGCCAGGGTGATAAATTAATAAGCACATAAAACTTAGTATTTGAATATATAATGGAACAACCTAACTAAGAAACTAGAACTACTGCAGGTCTACACAGTGTGATTTTTTTTTAATCAGGACCACAAATGACCCCAGAAATAGGACGGACAATCAGGACCCCATGGAAAAATAATTATTTTTAAGCTGTGTAATCAGAAAGGCTGGATTGCATAAATGGGGCATCACGAATGGAAGAGACTTTTTAAGAACCGTCGAGAGGCAGATGACACAACCTTGCTTTCTAAGCGGGGAGGTTTAGAGCACTTCCTGATGAAGAACAAGTTCTGTAGTCTACAGTGTGTATTGCAAGTCAATGTAAAAAATTCAAAATTGGACTCATGGGCAACATCTTGGAAAATAGAGAAATGACTGAAGTTGAGTAGGATTTCATCTGGCTTGGGTCCACAATCAATGCTTAAAGAAGTAGCATTCAAAAGATCAAATGACACATTGCGTTGCGTAAATCTGCTCCTTAAGACCTCTTTACATTGCTGCAAAGTAGGAAAGGAACTTTGAAGGCTAAGGTGTGCCGGACCTAAGGCATGATGTTATCAATCACCTTATATGCAATTGACAATCAGACATTAATAAGGAAGTCCTAAGAAAGACTAATGAATTTGAATTCCGATGCTGGCAAAAAACAGTGAAGATACCGTGGACTGCCAAATACACCTGACTTGGAAGAAGTACAGTCAGAATGCTCCTTAACAGCACGGATGACAAGACTTTGGCTTCAGCAGTTTGGATGTGTTGTCAAGGAGGACCAGTCACTGGAGAATGACATGACACTTGGGAGAGGGAGTCCCTACACAAGATGATTGACTCGGTCGTTGCAACAATGGGCTCAAGCAGAAAAACAGTTGTGCAGCTGGTGCAGGACCAGGTGCTCCGTCGTCTTGTGGTTCTGAGTCATTTACTGTGACTCAAGACCAAGGCGATGGCACTGAACAGCAACAATATAACAAGATTCTGGAAAAAAAGACAGTCTTCAAATTAATCTGCACACTCAATAAATTTAAAATAGTAGAATAGTTAGTAATAGGAAAATTCCATAATAAAATACAACATTCAGACATTATAACCTGGTAAGATTTTAATCCTTATTGTTTTTGCCCAAATCCTCTACTCCAGCAGAGAATGTGGTAGCCAAACAGGTGCATGCGCGCACGCACACACACACACACACACACACACAAAGTGCAATCAAATTTGAAATACATGGTGTGTTGAGAGATAGTCGATACTCATCTAGGTATTTTTGGTTAATGAAGGCTTTTATGATGCTTTGGCAATACATTTTCCTTATTCTCATATAAATATAAATGAAAGTAATAGATGAAATTCAAATTTTATTTTTATTTCAAATTCATTTCACATTACTCAATAGATACAATAACACATACATTTTAAAACTGAGTGAACAATTCATAATCCTGCTTTAAAGGTCCAAAAGCCTATCTGTTTAATATTTGTCACAGACATATACATATTAATAATCTAATTATAAAATAGATTATGATAACCAGTCTTGATAAGCACTTACTATTTTATGAGCTTTCATTATTTATCATAAGCTCTAATATCCATGCTCCTTCATTTGGTTGATGACATTGTCTTACATTGTGAAATAACATGTTCTGGGAGCTCTTTCATCTGTTGAATAAAGGCAAGCTGAAATTATCTGCCATATGATTTATGCAATTTAAGACCACCTTTTTTGAGTGTGATGTGTTTCAGTGTAATTGGAAAGATCTTTTGTATGTGGGATTCTTGCACAAGACCAGTCAGTCCTTGCCTAACGGTGTGATTTGAATGTATTAGAAAGGAAAAGTTGATGGTAACTTTAAGAAACCAAGCACCTCTTATGCTTGCAACATACACTAAAACTTAACATTGCTTATTTTGAATTATTATCTAAATTTTCTTTGCATTACATTATACGTGGTATGCAATATCCCTATATAGTCTTATGGTACACTCCACCATTTGGCCCAATTTTTGATAAGTGATAATATTTTATTTGTTATAGTAGCTATGCACACAGAAAGATCTGGTAAGCAGTGATTGTGCTGATTATATCACTCAAAGACATTTCAAAATCTACATATGTAGTATTAATTATATAGATACCATATTTTATAATTATATAGATTTAAAATATACATTTATAATTGATTTGGTTTTGTTTATACACCCAGCAGAATATACTATACCAAATCAATAATTTTAGCATGCATAATTTAGTGACATTGACTATATTCTTTGCGTTGTGAAAATATTCCTATTTTCATTCACCTATTCTAAGTCATTTCTTCCATTAGCATAAACTCTCTGCTCTCAGATTACTATCTCATTTTCTGGGTTACAGCTGTCAGTATTTATCTAAATATTGCTAAAGAACACAATGTTATAAGCAGATATCTTTATGAAGCTAAACCATTCTCTGATTTTAAAAAGATTTCAGCAGATATTTTAAAATAAAAGTTGCAAGTTTATTGCAAGGCAATTGTTCTGGGGCTCATTCAATTTTAATGTCTCCAGGAAGTCTAGATTCCAAAGAACTCAAAATTATATTTTCTATTTTCAGTCTCTTAATCAGGACTTTTCTATAGAGTCTTTGATCTAAATGTTCATTAATGTTTTTTAATATTGTCCCATAATTCTGGGATTAGTAGTAAATCTTTCACACAATTACTGTGTACTTACCAGTATGTCATAAGGAAGTAAGAAATATCTCATTCCATAATACAGTAAATAAAACAGATAGTACAAGTCTGCAAAATGCTAATGAAATAAATGTGCCTTTCAAATATCCAAAGTGATGAGAAGCTGACAAGAGATTTCTTCTGAAATCTTTTTTAAAGCCTTAATTTATGTCATACATTTTTACCAATTGTATCTAGAAACCCTGAGTTATACATCTTTGTGCCCCATTGTCCTCTCTTTGCTTAGATAAATGAAAAGAATTGATAATGGGATGAATATTCCAAGAGTGAGTCAGAGAATTTTATTATCATTGATGTTTTCTGAGGAAATGATATAAAAGCCACTTTTGAACATGTCCCGTAAAAAGAAGGTGATCCCAAATCCATAGCTGGTGAAAGATAATCCCTTATTAGTCAGATGTCAGAGATAGCTCCATCCTTCATCTTTCTTTATCCTTCTCTGACACCAGCCATCACTCTTCAAGTACACTGCGTCTCGGTTGCTTTGATAGTCCGTTGTAGAGGCCTCACAGAATTCCACTACAATATCACAACTATAGGGGTTTATTAGGAAGGTGAACAGGTTACCACAAGTCAGGACCAGAGAGCATTAGAAGGTTAAGGCCCCTCTATCTACACAGCAATACCTCTTCACAGTCATGGCTGCAGGCACATCTCTTAATTTACATAATGCTGAGTCAAACAATATAGTAGAGTCAGTAAAGTTTCTGCTTCACGAGTGCCCAAACTATTGTGCTCAGATGAGCTGTAGACAAAAGAAGAATTTTCTATGAAAATTATAAACTAATAAGATTAATTTTCAGAAACATTTCTTGAAAGAATTATAACAAGAGATGAAACTTGACTGTACTCACATAATTCTGAAGACAAGTCACATGCAAAGTAATATCTACCAAGAGTTCAAAGTGGTCCAATGGAAACAAAAGCAGAATTTTATAGAGCAGAGGTCATGGTACCAGTTTGAGGAATCTTCTTGACATTTTGTTTATAGACCTTCTGGGTAACAAAAGAGCTGATAACCTAAGCTTATTAGGAGAGTTTTTGGATAATAATAATAGCCCAAGCTTTTCACAGAAAAGCACTTGGTCTCACTTCATCAAGACACTGCTTTTGCTCATTCATACCTCTTATCAAATGAGCAACTACATGAGCGTTTTTATGAGAAATCATTAGCATGGGTGAAAAAATGCTTCTTAATGAAAATTAAGATACAAATTTCTATTTGTATGATTAAAATGTAAATGATGCACAATGACTATAACGTTTATCTATTTTTATACTTCCTCAAACGTTTGTGCTATATATGATGTGATGTAAAGATTATAATTGAATTAAGTATAATTACCTTAATTGATATAGACATTTTGCGCTCACAATAAACAGGATATAAATGTTTTCTTCCACTCTTTGTTATGAATTTCTGTCATCAGCCTTTAAAATGATGAA
The DNA here is from genome assembly GCA_004026705.1 of Nesogale talazaci. Classification (NCBI taxonomy): domain Eukaryota; kingdom Metazoa; phylum Chordata; class Mammalia; order Afrosoricida; family Tenrecidae; genus Nesogale; species Nesogale talazaci. The sequence goes on from PVJH01019117.1 coordinate 21,012, forward strand.
TTATATTACACCTTCATTATTTTAAAATTGTGTTTCCTTAATTATAAGCAATATTCAGAACATCGCAGGCATTTTGATGTCTATTTCTCATGGCTCTTGGGTCATTTCTGATTCACAGTGACTCTATAGGACAGTGTAGAACTGCCTCTCTAAGTTACATGACTTTAACTCTTTACTGGAGTAGAAAACTTTGTCTTTCTCCTGCGGAGTATTTGGTGGTTTTGAACTGCTGCCCCTTGCAGTTAGCAGCCCACCAGGGTTCCTGGCATTCACTAGACAGTTTTTAGGGATCCAGGGAAACATAATTTAGCAAATTCAAGCAGTTCAAACCCACCAGTCATTCCACAAGAGATAAATGATGCTTTCTGCTCCATAAAAGATTTGCAGCCTAGGAAACTTATAGGGACAGTTTTACTCTGTTCTGCAGAGATTTTATGAGTTGGAATTGACTTGTTGGTTCTGGTCACATAATTTTTAACAAAGTATGTTACAATTCCAAATTTGAGAAGAAAACACAATTAAAATATTTGAATATTCATCTGATTAAAATTATGGATGTCAATCATATGAATCATCTGGCTTATAGAATATTTTTGCATTGATCTATTCAAATTTACCTTAAAGTCTTTACTATTATTGTTTGTTTTACCTTTTTTGCTTCCCGAGATATTTTTCCTGCCTGAGTCAGTTCTGAAAGGAGTGTTCACATTAGAAACATCAGTCCTGTTGTAGTTTTTTTTTTTTTGAATAAGTAAAGGAATAAACAGATTTGCCTAAAATGAAGTAAGTTCTAGATAGCTTGTTACCAAATTTCCATATTGTGACCACATATAAAAATAAGTTTCCTAAAATTATGGGTATTCAGTTACGAAAAACTTGGTGGCGATAGGTTAAAATTATCAATGATTGTATTTCAGGTTGTTAAAATATCTGTAAAAGAGCTTACAAAATACCAGTAAAACTATATTAAATTCATGATACTTTTAATCAGAAAAACTAAAAATCAGTTCGATTATAACCCTAAAAAGAGAAAACTTAAAACATGATGTGTTAGTCTGGGTAAACTAGAGGAACAAATTTATAGACTCACATATGGATATAAGGAAAAGGTTTATATACAAGAGGAATGGGACCTTGAGAAAGCATCCCAGCCCAGTCCAGTTCAAAGTCATAAGTCTGATATTAACCCATTTGCCTAATATCAGTCTATAAAGTCTCGTTCCGACTCACGAAGTCACGGGCCAGTGGGTGCAGTGTCCCGGCCCTGACAGGGGTCTCCCCATGGCTCCTCGCTTCCAGGCCTCAGGGTCCATCAACAGCATTCTGTGGTGGCAGAAGCAACTCATCGCTGGCAGGGGTCCCTCAAGGCTGCTTCAGCTTCAGAGGTCTGATTCCATCAGGGGAAGGCCGTGTGGCTTCCTCCTCCGGCTCCTGCAGCAGCTCGGACACTGCCCTCTTGTCTTGTCCGTTATTCCTTGTCTCTGAGACTAACTCCCAACAACTGGGGAGATAGCTTCTCCAACTGGGGAGATAGCTTCTCATCTCCACGAGGGAAATATCACGAGATTTCCCAGAAGAAAGCCATGCCCACACAGAGGACTCACTAGCTACTCAATGGCTATCTCCAGATTAACAGGCTAGACTCCACCTCTACATCTCAATCACTAAATTAACGTAAGCACATGACTGCCACACATAATGAAAATAGACAAATATTTGAAGTCATCCACAGAATTTGTGATCGTTTGCTTTAAATAATCTTAATTTAAATAACAAATGTATTTATTATTTTATATCTAACTTACTCAAACAACGATAATAATGTGCTGTCTGTATTGCTCCTTCAATATCCTGGTCATATCACTACCTGATGTCAAGAACTTACCTTGCCTGAGGCTCAGCACTACTGAGGCATTGCCATCCATTCCTTTAAGCACCTGTGAATGAGTGTGAGGACAACCTTTTTTTTCCTTATCACGTCAAAAGGAAATTTAAAACTTGAAAAAGTTGTATGAGTGTTTGAAACTTGGTTAACATACACAACCTAATGCCACAAATTAGGATTATGGACCCTGAGTTATGAGGAAATGAGTTTACCACTCACTGTCTTCTTTACTTGCAAACTTTTTGTTTGATTATTGATGCACAATGGAAAGGAGAAAAAAATTCTGGAAAGGAGAAAAGAAATAGCCTGCCTTGTTTCCTTTTAATCTTACCATCCCTTTCTTTCCCCTCCTATCCTCTCCTTCGTACAATACTAACAGTTTCTATGCTGATAGGAAGAGCAATGCCAGCAATTGTCAACAACAAATGACAAATAAAATAAACGCTAGACAGTGGTGATACTGTTGGCACTGCAGAAACAGAGAATGCTCAACAGGAAAGTTGACAGAGAGAGGGAAATAAGTAGGCCAAGGAGGAGCAGTGTAGTCAACCGTGCCTCTGGGAAGCAAGAATGCTGGCATTAGAATGTGAGAACATTTTTAGTTGAAGGCTTATGGTATCACAATGCCTCCACACATGTGTAATCTTTAATTACTGCTCACCCTTCAAAATATAATGTAGTCAAGCATGACATTGAAAGCAAGGTTTTAAAATAAATGTCTTCTCTCTACATGCATGTGACTAATAGTCCCTATAAAACTTTTATATCACTGTCACTTTATGAGAAGTAATAGCATGAGAATTACAAAAATTTAATTATAATCTTATAAGTGCAACTTTTATAAATTTGGCCTTAAAATATGTTATATTAAGTAAAGCATGGCGGAATGAATTTAGCCTCACTATAGAGTCATAGAAAGCCTAACATGAAAGAGTGAAAAAGACAAAAACCAATTGCAGTGTCTACTAATAAAAGCCTTAGCACTTTCTAAATATATTTCCATCTCAGTAGGATTGCAAATTGAATTTAAAATAGCTCAATTATTAATTGAATAAGGTGTATCTAGTATATGGTGCACTCTTGAAGTACTTTTGTTTTTGGGGCATCACTGCCCTCTGGTGGTGGGAGTAGGAAGCCCAGCCTTGCTGCTGGATTTGAACCTCCAACCCAGTGGGTCGCAGTCCCGCGCACAACCACTATGCCACCGGGGAGAAGTATATTATATGTACTCATTTTCCATTAGTTTAAAAATGACATTGAGGCCATGTCCTTGGACCTCTCTTCTTCCGAGGAAGATAAAGAATCAAGATAACCATCATCAGTCAGTCCATGTGAATTCCTCTATAGTGGAGGTTATACTTCAAATTTTTTTAATTTTGAAATTAACCCTCCCTCCCACTGTTCTCTGTACTTCGCAGATGGTTTTAATTGAAATAGGCCCACAGAAGGCCCATGCCATATTCACACCTATAGCGTGTAGTAGGGCAGCATTAGCTTGAAATCCAGGAAATGCTAAGGATACAAAGTTTTGAAAGGGAGAGTTTAACCTCTCTCTAAAAATAGGCCACAGCCCTGGTTAGGGAAGGGTTAGAAAGTTCTTTTAATTGTGCAAGTAAGTGCTCAGGGGCACCCCATTCTGTCAGCAAGCCTACTGTCTGAAGATACTCAACTTTCTAAGTGCATTAGAAACCACCACTCTGGTCTATACTGATTTCTTAATTCTGCTACCTCTGCTGCAGTTACGGCTGCTACCTCATGTCATTTGTCATCCCCAGTGTCTTTCACACTTCGCTGTCCCCCAATTGAGGCAATCAGTGCAAGGATCACGAGTGCAGAGCACACCCTCTACCTGATTCTTCTTGGCGAGGATTACACCTTTCTGCCGCCGAGCTGCCTTATTATCAGCTTCCGGGCCTGGCCCCACTGGCCAATTCACGCGGTACTGTTCGAACAGCTTATCTGTATGATCCTGTTGGGTTCCCCGGTGGGAAATAACTCAGTCCTTGGCTTTGCACAAGGAAGAATTCACGCCAAAGCCTGGTTTGTGATTCAAGTGAGTTTTTTTTGAAGGTTAGAAGCCGTTTCAGTTAATACAGTAAATGGAACACAAGCCAGACTGAGTCGCAGGCCCAGCCACGCTGAACGATGTGGCAGTCATTGGAGGGAGCCCCTGGAAGAGAGAAACTTCTGGCTTTTCAGGCCGCCCCCCACCCCCTCTCGCATTGGGGCAGTGTGATCGACCATACTCTGACTCCATTGGTTGAATTAAGCGTTCAACCCACCAGGCTTAGCCCTAGATGGATCCCACCCAGGTTTAACAGCTTCCTCTCTCAAAGACCTGAAAGTGTTCTTGCCTTTCAGCTTGAAGCAGCTTTCTACTGCCTCTAATAGGGGAGGGAGGCTTTGACATATAGAGCCACAAACGTTAGTTCTGCCTCTAGCCACCTATCAATCCTACTTCCACAAGAGTAGCATGCACCTTATAAACAGCATTAGCAATCTACATAAAATATTCGCAGGAGAGAATGCTTAAGGGAGCCACAGGGAGTGAAAAGAAAGACATTGTAAGAAAATATCTCAGCAATTATAATAATGAACTATTTCCATGGCCATTTTTACTCTGATTTATGCTTACAAATTAGCGAGTTATGCATAACAAAGAGAATAAAGGGAATGCAGGACACTTACTTGTGCTCATGCAGAGCCTGGACATAGAAGCGATTGTTCACAGAGAACAAGGGAATATTCCCTGGTTTAAAATAGGGACTACTGTGTATTAGGGCTGTATCCATGCACTACACTGATTCAGCCTGCATGCTGAGCACATCATTTGGGAAGCTAGACTACATGAAAAACAGAGCGTCAGAATTAGAACAAGATTCATTAACATGCTACAATATGTTAATGACTGAACCTTGCTTGTTGAATGTGAAGATTTGAAATGTTTATTAAAGATCAAAGACTACAGTCTCCATTATGAATTATACCTCAACATAAAGAAGAGAAAAGAATCAATTGAGTCAATGAGCAACAACAGGATAAAGGGAGAAAAGATCGAAATTGTCAAAGATTTCATGTTACTTGCATTCACATTGGGAAAATCTACTGCAAAATTTCTTTAATGTTTTTTTAAAAATCAAAGATTGGAAGACTGCTTGGAAGACTCAGGTAAAGCTAGCCATTATGTGTACAACTTCCTGATGCGTATGTGAAAGCTGAACAATACATAGAGTTTACAGAAGAAAAATATTTTCTTTGAATTAAGATGCTAGCTCAATTTATTGAAGATACCATGGGTTTCTACAAGTAAATATATGTCTTAGGAAAAGTACAAGAGGCTTCTTAGAAGAGAAGATGGACAACGTGCTTATATAGCTTGAACATGTCAGGAGGTGCTACACATCATGGAGTGAAAGTGGCAGGTCAGCAAAAAAAGGAAGGCCATAAAATATGAACTCAGTAGCTATACAGATGGTATCAGACATAATCACTAGTGCAGCGCTTTGTTGTGTCACACACAGTGTTGCTGAGAGGCAGAAGTGACTCGATGTCACCTACCAGCCGCAAGGAATAAACAGCAGCAGCCCGAGATGCGATTTTCATCCTTGAGTACTTTAAGGTAGCTATTGTAAAAGAAAACTACGTTACTCATGCTCTTTTTAGAATTACTAGTTGACTGATATACTAAACGAAACTATTTTGCAGGGAAACGATATCATGAAAAATATTCTTTCAAAGATAAAAGGGAGTTAATAACCCTCTATATTGGTCGTTCACACTGAATTCCAGCAACATGCTGTGTAGACTTTTCATGATATATGCCTTTATTTAGATGGTTGTACATTTATTGGTGTATGTTTGTGTATATAAGCATGCTTCAAAATTTTTAATTCCTTGAGTGCTAGTAAATTACCTTTATTGTCTAGTTTATCTCCTATTTCTCATGATCAATTTTTATTAGGAAACTTTGCTAGAAAATAAAGTTAGTCTCTCAATTTATAGTCAACTTTCTAAGAGTTGATATGTCATTTTATACATGAGCTCTTTCTTAGAAAATATAATTTCTAATATTTTTCTGTACAGAAAGGTCTCTCTTCCAAGTCTGCTGTATTGTAGAACCCCTACTGAAACCTGATCAGAGACACTCACACACGGACACAGCCGTAAACGTGCACACACTTGTATGTGCACATATGCATGTATGCATCGCCCAGGAATTGCAGGGATTCCTTTACTGCATATGTAGTGCGTTGGCCAGGGATCGCATCTCATGGAGAACTAGAATTATTGTATTGAGGTGTCACTGATCTAGGAGCTCTGGGGGCTTGGTGGCTAGAAGTTGGCTAGCTGCAAGGTAAGCCTGTTGAAGTCACCAGCCCCGCTGTAGGAGAGTGGCGGTGCCTTCTACATCTATGTCACAGTTAGAGTCTTGGAAATTAGCAGGATGAATTAGCATCATCGGCAGCAAGTTTACTTTTCCATTTGTTTTAACCACAGAACTCCTGCTTCTGTTTGCCAGAAATAGACAGTCTCTGTTCATTTAAATTAAGAGGTTCTTTGAAGATTCATGTAGATTTTAAACTGACAACATGGAGCCATCGAGAATGTGTTCACAGTGTTAACCAGAAGCTTATCTTTCATGACCAGAACATTACCGATGCATGACTGGTATAGTCACTTCCACCCTTTGCCATCTCTTTGAGTCATACTTGGAATGATTGTGATTAATTATAGATCTAACTCGGCCTCATAGGGCCTTTTTGCTATGCATCGTTTCAGTTGTATTTTCTCTACAGTTTCCTGTGCAGAATTTTAAACTTTCTAATTGTATTCAAAACAATTTAACTATTCCAGCTCATCACTTTAGAAAGTCATACGAGTCTACCAGCATGCAGGTGTTCCCTAATGTGAGCTGGGCTCAGGAGCCATCAATTGAAGCTAGGCAGGACACTGTGGGCAGAACTGGGGACCATTTTTAATCATTGCTAAAAGAATAAGTGACTGACGCTTTCACTTACACGTGACTCAAAATTTGGTGTATTGCAAGCAATGGAATTTACATATCTGATATAGTTCTCCATGCTAAAAATAGTATTGTAAATGTCTCATTTTATCCTCCATATGTACATCAATTTTTTTCGATGATCATCACACTAACCATATATTTTTCCACATACACTTAATCTTTATTTATATTTTCTTTCAAGATTTTATTTTTTGCTTGTCTTCTGAAGCTGTCTGTTTCTTACGTCCAAAAGAGAAATAAGTCAGGCTGAGCCCCGGTGGCATAAGTGGTTGAGTGCGGGACTGCAGCCCGTGGGCTTGGTGGTTCAAATCCAGCAGGGCTCTAAGGAGCAGCCCTGGGTAGCTCCCACAACCACCAGAGTGCAGTGATACCCCCCCCCCCAAAATAAAACAAAAACAAAATGGAAGCAAGTCAATAGGACATCTAGACAAAATGCTATCCTATTATAGATGCAGTTTACTAAGCAGATTTTCAACTGTTAAATCTTCAATTTTTCTACAAAACTGAGTTGACAATGTTATTTTTGAAGAGCTAGACAGTTTTCACATGATAAGACAAGAACCATTGCTATAGATTATTGCACTGTGCTGTTAGCTAGCTAACTACCTTATTGTTGTTATATAAAAACATCTTCCAAATCTATTACCTGATAGAAATAGCATACTTAATATTGAATCCATGAAACATTGTAAAGCCCACACAATAAATCCATTAATTTATTTTAAAAAGCATTCATAAAGGATTCAATTGCAAATGTCAAGCACATGGTGCATTGATCCGCATTTTCATTATAGGCATATATTGCCTTCAATTTTATTGAATATATTGTGTGTGGTTATGGTGTAAATAAGTATTGATTTTGAGATTCTCATTGTCCAATCTGAATACAAAATAAAGAGGCAGGCAATTCCTTTATAATGTATCAAAGCTAGTATCAGTGCTTTACACTGATCCAGATATGAAGAAAGTTACTAAGCAACAATTCTTGGTTCCAGAAAGACTATTTATGAAAATATCTTCTGGGTATTAAAGTAAGAGCCCTGGCTTAGAGATTATGCCTTAAGTGGTTAGCATGAGGTAAGTTAGAAACCACAAGCATCTCCACCCAAAAAAACCACAAAACTTGCCATTAAGTCAAGAAGCAGTTCTACCCTGCCCGACAGTTCCACTAGTCGAGGGAAGACCTGATGGTAGTGAGTTCTAAAATATGACTGGGTTTTAACTTGGAGAACAATTCAGCTATGAATATTCATGTCAGATGTAATGTATGAGCAACGATTTTAAAAATTAGGCTTCCTTGATATTTGGAAAGATTTAGAATGCAAGACTTTACAAATTACTTGCAATATCTACTATGTTTTCCAGACCCTAAGGCACATCTGGCCATAAGACACACCAAGTTATTAGAGCAGGAAAGCAAGAAAAAATAGTCTGAGCCAAATAGTACCAGCATACTAAAATGTTCTGGGGTACCACTCCTTCGAACCTTAAGATGCACCTTTATTTTGGCCCCACTTTTGGTAGGAAAAAGTGTGTCTTAAGGTCTGAAAATTACTGTCACTAAATACTACATGCACCGTGTTAAGAATTTTCAGCTTCTTTTAAAAATTGTGTAACTAAGGCTGTTTGAATATTAGTAATATATAACCCTTTACATTTGATAAAGGATATATGACTAAGAAACAAAGGTCTTTTAATATACAGACAGTTGCTAGCAATGTCATAACTCAGAAATAATAAGTTAATGCTATAAATCAAGAAACATTTACTTTGCTTATTAGTCAGGTACTTATTCCAAGAGAGATGTGTTATTTCGTATGGTACTCTTAATATTCTTCAAAAACTCCAAATTTTGAATGCATAGATTCTTTGTCAGCCTTCTTTATTCAGTGCACAGTGTTACAATAAACCAGCCCCTAACAAAATCACGGGACTCATAGGTGCAATTGGAAGGTGATAATACATAAAGATCATAGTAAGTCATAGAGGAGAGGAGAGAGAAGAAAAGGTAAAATAAAGGAGTCAGACGTATTTTATGGCAGCATAATCACCACCGGGACAGCCATGATCTCAGCAGCCAAGTTCACGCAGAGCATGGGAAGAGGAGAGGCCTTCTTTGTTTCTGATCAAGACCTTTATGTACTTCGGGGATTGCCAGCCCCCTTGATTACCGGTGACCACATACATCACAGGAAGGAGACAAGGTACGGTTGTACACATATTAGGAAAGGGAGGGACTAGGGGTACACATGTGACCAGATGGGCGGATCCTATATGTGAGATGGCTAGTGTGAGCCTAATTTGAGCAAGATTAGGTGAGTCTAATCTTGCTCTACCTTTAGTGTGTTTGACTGGCTTTTCTGGGAAATGACCACTGTAACTTATTAGTACGGTGTGAGTGAGCCTGACTAGCTTGGGACAGACAGTTGAGTATGATTGCTATATAGGGCTGAATGCCACGTGGAGAACACCTCTAAGTAGTTGATGACACAATAAGGAGACGACAACCTAGGGAAAAACCATTCTGTATTCCATTGTCCAGCTTTCACATGCACATGAGGTGATTGAAATGACCGTAGGCTGGGGCAGGCAGACCTCTGTCTCCACAGTGGCATCTTTGCTCTTTAATAAGTTAAACAGTTCTTCACTTTTTACCACTTTTTTTGTTCTTTATACCACTGCTTCCTGAGTTTTAATTATGGATCTAAGTGAAATAAAATCCCTAGCAATTTCAACCTTTCCCCTATTTACCAAACAGATCATCTGTGGATTAACTGTCAGGATTTCTGTGTTTTTTTCCAAACTAAGTTACAATTCACACTAAAAGTCTTTGATCTTCATTAGTAAGTATTTTAAGCACTCTTTGCTTTCAGCAAGCAAGAATGTATCATCTGCACATCGCAGGCTGTTAGCGATTCCTCCTCTCATCCACATGCCGTATCCTTCATATAGTCCAGGTTCTCAGTTTATTTCAACATACAGATTGAGTAAGTAGAGTGAAAGGATACATTCACATCTTTCGTGGTTTTAAATCACTCAGCATCCTTGTTCTGTTGTTAAAATCTGCCTCTTGATCTGTGTGCAGACTCCACACGACCACAATTGAGTGTTCAGGAATATCTCTTCTTTGGCATGTTATCCAAACTTTCTTATTATCCTCACAGTCAACTGTCTTTCTGTAGTCAAGAGAGCACATGGAATCAAACATCTTCCTGGTAGTCTTCGTTTTCAGCTAGGATCTATCTGATAACAGCAATCATCTCCTTCCTTCTGCTTGAATGTCTGACATATAACCAGTCATGGATTGCCACCATTTTGTAAAGATCTTGATAGAAATTTCACTTGCACTCACTGTTAATGATTAAACACCCAAACTCATTTAGACTGAGTAGGCACGGTCTTATCACAAACCAATATAGAATTCCAGCAGCCGGAGATCTTTACAGGAACAGATGGCTTCCTCTTTCTCCCAACGTCTGGCTGGGGAGTTTGAACCACCTATATCAGAGTCCAGCATTCAGCAGTTGTGCCACCGGGGGTGCTTTCGTATGAATCCTATTGTTTGAGAATGTCTGCATCCTGTTGGGTGGCAGAGTGGTTGTGCATTGTGCTACGATTGCCAAGGGAATTTGAAACGCCCAGAAGAAAGTGGCTTCCAGTCCAATAAACCGCAATCTCAGAAACGCCCAGGCACAGTCCTAACCTGAGTCAGCAAAGACTAGTTGGACTGAGTTTTGTTTGCTTTTGCTGTTACGTAAAGTAGGAGCCCTACTAACACACAAGGTTAGGCATTAGACTGCTTACTACAAGGAAATGAATAAAATCCATGAGCCACTTCCCTGGCAAAAGATGAATTGCTTTGCCCCGGCAGGAGTTTGCAGAACCCCTAAGCAGCACTTCTCTGTTCTAAAGGTTACTATGAGTCTCAAGGTACTCTAAGGCAGTGCTTTTGAGGAGGTCATTTTGCAAAGTAGAACTTCAGAGAAAAAGAAGAGGCTCTTAAAGAGCTGGATTCATAAGGTAAACTGTGTTACAAAAGATCCCCTAGCTTAAAAGCAGGTGAAAAGCAGGAGTTCGCAGATAGCTATTGTGAGGAGAGTGCGGGCCCTGCAAGTGTTTGAGTATGTGTGTCGTCAGTATGAGGCAGAATCAACTCAGAAGCCTCTCGACGCACAATGTTGTTATGGGATCGTATAGATCATGAAGTCTGCAGATAAACAAGATCAAGTCCCACTTTGTTCATGTGTTCATATCTTTTTCATCACTCTCTTCGCAGTTACACAGGAATCTGATGGATTTCTGGTTGCTAATTTTGTATCCCACGACTTGGCCGAATTCCTCCGCTGTTTCCAACAGACTTTTTGCTGAGACGTTTGGCTTTTCTATGTATAGGATCATATGGTCTACAAATGGCAAGAGTTTCACTTCTTCTATGTCTGTTCATTTGCTCTCGGTTTATTTTTGTTTGATGGCAGTAGCTAAAGCCTTCAGATTGATGTTGAATAAGACACGTGAAAGGGAACACCTTTGTTTGTAACATCATCGGTAGAGAGGTCCCTATTTTTCTCCCATTGGTGTCCAAGCTTTAAACAATTAAAATACCATTTAAAAACTGGGTACCTCATTGTAGAAAATAGGAGGCATCGGTTTTTGCCTCTCAAAATCAACAGTTTTTGAAATTCTATATTTATGAGTTTTCATGTTCAGCAATATTATTTAGTGTACATATTGAGCATTTTTAAAAGTTTCACATTTGTCTATTAGTAACTTTAAATAGAATATCTACTAAATAAATAGTTTTAGCTACCAATCGCTGCTCCAAGTATTTACATCTGTAAGTTTAACTTAGTCTGTTATTTTCAGTGATGCATAAAATGCGCTTTGTTAATTAATGAAATATTTACTGTGTAGAACAATTGCCTATTTCACATAGTGTGAAATACATTATTAACTAGCCCCAAGATTTCATTGTTTTACTCAATTAGGTGATGTGTTGAATTTACTGTCAAAACTCATATGCATATGTGTAAAAGCCGAGACCTTTTTATAGAATTTGTTCAGATTGCTGTTCAGCTGAATCTCCCTTCTCACATTACTTTCTTGTCCTTTCTTTTTAACATGCGGCAGTGGCTAACATATTATGGAGAGAAGAAGGTATTTAATTAATTCATTTTTCTATATTGTTATTTTTAAATTAGTAAATAAGTTGACTATCAACATTAGTAATTACCGTTCTTCTTTTTACCTTTCTTGATTTTAAGCTTTCTCTTACTGCATTTCAATATTCTTGTGTACTATTAAATATCAATTGCCAACAACTTGATTTATTATTGATATATAAGCAGGAATTGTGATTGTTAAAAGGTCAGACATTCAAAAACCCAGCCACTGCAGAGTAGAAAAATGAGGCTTTTTGCTCCAGTAAAATATAGACATCTGGAAACCCAAATGAAGATAATAAGTCAAATAAATACTCTGCCTTATAGTGTCACTATGGGTCAGAATGGAGGAGTTTGGCTTGGTCTTTTGATAGTATATGGATCAACTTTTTTATATATTATTGTTGATTAACAACCACCATGAAAGTTTCAATTTGTAATTATTAATTTCTAATAAGAGAATAGGAGTCTTGCTGGTGCAAGAGTTAAAGTGCTTATATACTAGCCTCAAAGTCTGCTTTTTATACTCACAAGCTGCACTATTGGAGAAATGTGGGGTGATCTGTATCAATAACGATGTACATCCTCCATAGCCCTGTGGGGCTGTACTACTCTATGTGTGAGTTAGCATCAACTCAAAGGCTTGCATAAGCTACTACTAATATAAAAATATTTTTCAGGCTATTCATAATAGCCATAATAGAGGTCAGGATTGAGATCATGCTTTGAAATCCATTTTATGAATCCACCATGTGTATTTATTTAAAATTTCATTCAGTTACATTTTAGCAATGTGTATTCTCAATAATTATTCTCTATTGATCAATGATAATCATGATCTTCCTAATTGTGTTTGATGCAGAATATGTACTGGAGCTATTTGAGAAAAATTGCATGTAATATCCAGGTAGATGTAAATATCTCTCAGTAATTTTTAAAGCTTTTTAGTCATTCATAGACATCACCAGAATTCTTTGTAGCCTTTAGATTTAAAAACACTTAATTAAATTATTTAAAAATGACCAGTTTCATTTAGATTCACATATCTGCACATTTATTTTTACAATATTGCAATTATTGGTGTGAGTTGACAATTAGAGTTGTCCGCAATGAAGAATAGAGCAAATAGATCACTCTGACTGATAACTTCACATTTATGCAACTACATCATTGTCTAACTCAATTCACCTGAAATAAAAATCTAGAATTTTATAGCACATTTGAAAAAAGTACTCTTTCTGAAATTCACTAATGTATGTCCTTACAGCATTGCTTTTGTGTTTGCGTGATTATAGTTGAATCATAGTTAAGGGAAATGTATCCCTGAAATCACTTACACTTGAACTGTAGGCAATGTACAGTCAATGGTACAAATATAATAAAAAATGATAACTCCAGTGTAATTTCACTTATATGTAAGTGACAAGACTTTAAAAACTTTATTTAACTGAAAATGACTTTTTGAAACATTAACTTAGAATCTAGTTTAGCCGAGAATTTATAATCTACATTAGTTTTCCTGAACAGAATGGATATTGCTTTAGTAATCACTTGGATATTTCAACTTGGAAAACTATCCATTGTCTCACTGTGCTTTTCCTTTCCTAGTCATTGTTACATCTTTACAGCAGTGTAGAAAAATCTTGAGAAGTATCTCACTCAGCTGCTCATTAATGCTGAACAGAGACCGTATAAAGAAATGTAGTAAAATTAAAATACAAAGATAAATCAAATCAGTCTAGTGGGGTAACAGTAAATTATCCACAATTTTTACTAACAACTAATTATATGATAGGATTTAAGATATGTATTCAAGGTGATTAGCTTAATACTATTGTATTGATATAATCTTTAAATTTAACATAATCTAATGAAAATGTGTTAGTTTACTTAGTTGCAAAAATAGAAGTATATAATTATAATAATAGAGATCTTTGATCATAGAAACACTGAGTTAGAGAATTTTATTGTCTATATAAGTACACTGAAATTCAAAGACATTTATTCCATTCTTGTAGTGTAGCAGTGTTGTAGCTCAATATCTAACATGATATTTCTTAAATTTATTAGAAGATGAAATATTTTAGGCATTGATTGCTGATATCAATATTAACCAAAAATGTTTGAGAGATACTGAATTCATATGACATTGGAGTCTTAAAACCAAAACATCATGTATATATATCTACAGAATTTGTCACTTTATTATTTCTGAATATTCATGAGTATATTCACACAAAGCATGTTACAGACTTTTAAAATAAGTCATATCAGTTGAACTACTAAATACAAAATGCAACAGAAGAAAAAGAAACTCCATTTAAACCTCAAAGCATGTCATTTTTCATGATGATTTGATAGCTTCCTTATTTGTAATAAATAGTGTCCAATGTCAGTAATGTGAAGAGAATTGATATAAGGACAAAGTTTATATATATGTTTTTGCTTAAGATTATGTGCATTTCATTGATCATTTTTAGTATACAATGAAAGAGGATTGAAAAATATAGAATATTTGACTAGCTCATGTCAAAAACAGCCACACAATCATTTTAAAGGGGAAAAATAAATAAAGTACTAAAGGTCAGATTACTGGATCACAAAATTATCAAAGAAAAATTTTTAATAAAAAAGAGTTTGAGGGCTGAGTCCTGGTGGCATAAGTGGTTGAGTGCGGGACTGCGGCCCTTAGGCTTGGCGGTTCAAATCCAGCGGCGGCTCTCAGGAGCAGCACTGGGTAGCACCCATGACCACCAGAGGCAGTGATTGCCCCCCCCCCAAAAAAAAAGAGAGTTTGAAAGGATAAGACTTCTAATAATGTGGAAGTAATTGGAGATGGAGGGTATGTTTTCTAATGGCTATTAAATGGTGTCTGTGAAAAAATAATTAAAATATCAATATTTATGTTGGTTAATTCATGACTTCTTTGAGAAAACTAAATTCAAACAGTTTATCAATGAATAGAATTAAAAGAGTAGAATGTTTTACACACGAAAATTTAGATCTTACTCTTTTGAGTTCATTGTGCCTCAAATGACTAATTATGTTAGAATAGAACCATGCTCCAATGACTGACGTGCTGGAAGTAAGTAATGAGTCCTTTCTGTTGAGCTGTCTCTGAACAGAGTGAAAATTTCCATCCTTTTTTTTTTTTTTGTAACTAGAAGAGATTGTCAAACAATAAAAGTTTTATTATTGATAGATGGTATCTATTTGAATCCTATGTACTCCAGAATGGAACACTGCCTGGTTTTCTACCCTCCTCACAACTGTTACTATTTTCAGCCCTTTATTTAAACCACTGTTTCAATATCATGCTAAGATTCACCCTTTTTTTGCTAACTCGTTAACAAAGGATCAAACATGCATATTTGTACTTATTATTTCCATTATATATTTTAGGGTATAGGAGATGGCATATTTGACTTTTGATAATGTTCTGGAAGCAAAATAAGTGGTTGTATATCATCAAAATTTTTTATTAATAATGTCTCTTATAGACTTTGATACTTTACTCCTTTAATTTTCTTCTGGTAAGAAAGAAAAAAATGCATAGATTATTGTGGTAGTTCCATAATCTGTTGCTAATTTGAGACTTAAGTTTGTTATGTATAATAGGGGAATAGATCTATGAACACACATTTATATGTTAAGTATTAAGGTAGCAGATGGACATGAGACCTCCACTCAAGTACTCCCTCAACACGAAAAGTTTGTTCTAATAAACTGACATTCCATGATGCTTACCTTCCTGACTGAATCACTGAAGAAAAACTGGGTTCATAGTAAGTGTGGTGAAGAAAGCTGATGGTGCCGGGCTATCAAACAATATAGCATCTGGGACCTTAGAGGCTTGAAGATAAACAAGTGACAATATAGCTGAGAAGCAACAAAGTCCCCGTAGAAGAAGCGTACCAGACTGTGGATCATGAGGTGTTGATGCGATCAGGTATCAGGCATCAAAGATCCATGAGGGGAAGAGTGGAGTGCAGACCCATCTGTTAACAAATGGACATGCCCTCACAGAAGGACCACCGGCATGGAGACCCCTGCCAGTACTCAGATGTTCACACTGCCACTGGATCCCCAAGACCTTCCACTCACTGAACTGTAATCTTCCTGTATTTGGTGTTATTGCACGTATTTCATGAATCTGAAGAGAAGGTTATAGATTGGTATCAGGCATTTTAGTTAATATGGAACTTACAGAGGTGATCTGGACTAGACTGAGATGTTTCTCAATATAAAATTGCTCTTTTATATAAAGCTCTTTCTTATACATGTATTAGATATGAATTTGTTTCTCTAATCTACCCAGATTAACATAGTCCTATATTCTCTTTGTATGTTGACATGGCCGCCTATGCATTTGTGTTCAGGTTCTGCAGTTCTGCATGAGCACCCTGAGGTGTTCTGATATTACCGCTATTGTCAAGGTTGCCTAGGGTTGGGTGTAATCCAACCAGTCAAATGCATAATGGTGGTACCTGCATAGAAAATCTCCGATACTGTATAAGCCTTTCAATCTCTGCACTCTCCTCAGAGTTTATTATATTCAATTCTTTGGCATTGGGCTACCCGTCAGGTGGGTGTTACTTCATCTTTGCTTTGATTTGCATCTATTGAATGGCTACTGAGAATGAGCATTTTTTGATATGCAATTCGTTTGAGTATAATTTTTTCTTGTTTTGCTTTTTTTTGGGGGGGGCATCATTGCCCTCAGGTGGTGGGAGTAGGAGGCCCAGCCTTTGCTCCTGTGGAGCTGGAATTGAACCTCCATCCCAGTGGGCTGCAGTCCCGCACACAACCACTACGCCACCGGGGCTCAGCCCCCATTTGAGTATAATTTTTATTGAACTGTCTGT
This sequence comes from Nesogale talazaci, assembly GCA_004026705.1. Taxonomy (NCBI): domain Eukaryota; kingdom Metazoa; phylum Chordata; class Mammalia; order Afrosoricida; family Tenrecidae; genus Nesogale; species Nesogale talazaci. Next base: position 37,947 of record PVJH01019117.1, read on the forward strand.
TCATTTCTTTCCATACTTAGTTATTGGATAATTGGTTGTTGTTGTTGTTGTTGTTGTTGTTTTCTGATTCCGGTGTTTCAGAATGTTATAGATTACAAAAATAACTCACTTGTTCACATATCCTAACTAAAGGTATTTTCCCAGTGTGTGGGCTACCTTTTTACTATTTTGATGAAGTATGAAATATTTTATACATGAGTGTCTTCATTATAGTAGTTCTACTGTGCATGATTCTTTTTATGATAATTGGTAGTATTTCTATGTCCTACATGAGAGCATTTCAGTTTGTTCCAATATTCCATTGATAATCCTCATAGCTCTAGAACTTGTATTTAGATTTATGGTTCAACTTTAGTTTGATACTGTGCATGAGGAAAGGTTTCAGTCCTGTTTCATTCTTTTGCAGATTGAGGTCCACTTTATCACACCATTTGTTGGAGAGATCATGCCTTTCCCATTTAATGCTTTCCCTTTTTTGTCAAAGATAAGTTTCCATAGATGAATGGATTTATTTCTGCCTTTGATTCTGTTCCATTGGGCTATATGTCTACCATTGTACCAAAAGCAGGCTGTTCTGACTAATTGTGTTTTGAGTTTGGGAAACGTTAGACCTATTTGGGCCTGCTTCTTAAGGAGTAATTTGATTATGCTTGGTCGCTTCCCTTTCCACATGAATTTAGTGATTAATTTTCCCATTTCTTTAAAGTATTTACTTGGAATTTAGATGAGTATTGCATTGTAGTGTTTGATTGCTTTGTGTTGTTGTTATTAGGTTCCATCAAATCATTTCCAGCACATAACAAATCTAAATACAACAGAACTGAACACTACCTAGTCCTCCACCATCCTCACAACTATTCCTATGTCTTTGCCCACTGATGCAGACACTGTGTCAATATATTTCATGGAGGTCTTTCTTTTTTTCTTTCTTTCCTCTTTTTAAAAAATTTTAATTATTTAATCATTTTATTGGGGACTCATAAATCACTTTTCATCATACATAGTTCAATGCGTAGTTATATATACTGTGCCAAGCACCCCACTTGCCTACCCTCATCAACCTTTCCACTTAGGCCTTTGATATGAGCCTCTCTTCATTCCCCCTCCATTCTTTCCCCCCCTTCTCCCCGGTCTTCTTTACTCTGCAACCATTATTGTTTTGTCATATATCACACAGCCCAACATCTCCCCCTGCCCACTCCTCCCTACGTCCGTCCTCCAGATAGGGGACAGTCTGCAGAACCCCACAGCTGGCTTCCTCTCTCCACTACACCTGGCAATTCCACTCCACCACTGACCCCAAGTTCCCTGCGTTTCCAGCTCCCATCTCCGCCAGCGCACCTCCTCCAGTCCAGCTGGAACTGCAGGGCAGAGTTGGGACCGTGGTGGTTGGGGGGAGGAAACCTTCAGGAAATAGAGGAAAGTTTCATGCTTCATTGCTACCTCACTGCCCCTTGACTGACCCATGTCCTCCCCATGATTCCCCTGTAAGGGAGTGTCCAATTGCCCACAAGTGGGCCTTGAGTCCCCACCCTGCTCCCCCCCTCATTCTTATTGATCTGAACCTTGTTCTTTGATGTTTGATGTCTGCTCCCTTCGACCCCTTGTGATCACACAGGTTGATGTACTTCTTCTATGTGGGCTTTGTTGTTTCTGTGCTGGGTGGCCAATTGTTCACCTTCGAGCCTTAAGATCCCAGCTACTTTATCATTTGGTGCCTGGGCACCATAGTCTTCCTTTTTCATACGGTCCCTCCAATTTGCCAAACACAATGTCTTTCTCCAGGGTCTGGTTTCTCCCGCAACATGTCCAATTTATGTAAGACAAAGCTGCCATCATTGCCTCATAGGAGAGCTGTGGCCTTACCTCTTCTGATACAGACCTGTTTGTATCATGATACAGACCATGGTATTCTCAGTATTCTTATCCGTCACCACAATTCAAGTGCATCAATTCTTCTGTGGTCTTCCTTACTCTGTGCCCCACTGGATCATGCAAGTGATGCAATAAAGAATACCATAGCTTGGAGTAGGAACACGTCCGTCCTCAGACAAGCATCTTTGCTCCTCAGTCCTCTAAATTGTGCAGCATATAAACCTAATGTAATATGTCTTTAGAATTCTTAGCTGCTACTACAATGAGCATTAATTTTGGATCCAAGTAAGAAAAAAACTTCTTGACAACTTCAACCTTTTCCCATTTATCATATTTTGGTCTAGTTGTAAAGATCTTGGTCTGCCTTATATTGAACTGTAATCCATACTGAAGGCCCCAATCCTTACTCTTCATCAAACACTTTGCTATGTCTTCACTTTCACCAAGCAAGGTCATGTCATCTGCATACAACAGGTTATTAATAAGCCTTCCTCCACTCTTGATTCTTCTTCGAAGAACCCAGCGCTTCTGATGATTTGCTTAGCACTCTGAATCCTGATCATTCAGTGGTGTTACTGGGTGCATGTGCTTCCTGCATCACAGGGACAGAGCAGATGCATGTCCATGGTAAGGGAGCATGGGGGCGTCAGTGTCTGAGTAGGAAATAAAAAGAAGAGGAAGGAGATGTTGCTTGGAGATGTCTTCTATGGCAGGTAGGGGTGGTGTCTACACCAAATAGCCCACAGGATTTGCTGTCTTTGGAAGGCCCCTAGCAGATGCAGAGATTGGAGGTACAGCTGGATGATTGTGAATAGGGGCAGAGGAGGTGCTTAATAATGGAGATCACTGGGTGTCCACTAGTGTGCTTTGCAGGGAAGGGATGTGTGTTCACAGACATCATGAGTTTCTGGGTAGTGTTGAATGGAAGTTGATAACGGTCCTCAGATGGCAATACAGTTCACATTGTTGACTCTACCTCTTTTCCTTGCTCCTTCCATTCCCACAAACTCCAATCTTTGATGTACTTAGCATTTGAATTGTTTTCTGGCTTTCGGGGAACTTACTTGGTAAGATTTCTCAGTTAGTTGTTGAGGATTTTTTTTCCCTGTGTTTGTTAGTTGGTGACTAAGTCTTTGAATATTTCATTACAATGCTTTACTTTGTGTTTTCTATCTGCCCTTTGAAATTTTCTGTTTAGCTCATTTGCCTAATAATTTCTTCCATTCACTTTTGGTAATCCATGTTCAAGACCAAGTTTCAGAATCTCCTCTGGTATCCACTTAGGTGTTTTATTTTTTTTTTCTGAACTTTTAATTTTCACTTGGCTTTCTTCATGCATGGTGTTCATGGTGTCATCGTGCAACTCATCATGTTTTCTGTCCTCTGTGTTTAGTGCATCAAATCTGTTCTTCAACTATTGTCTAAATTCTATCGGATACAACCCAAAGTCATTTGTTTCCTACATGGTCCCAGTGTACGGAGGCTATTTATGTTGTATGTGCCATGAAGATGCCATAGGTCTTGCAAAATTCTTTCATGTATGCTCCAGATTTTCTTCTATGGACAGGGCAATATTTTTCAAAGACTGAGTATCTTTTTATCACAAACTTTCATCTTTCAATACCAAGTAAAATATCAAGCATATGTGATCAATTTCATAACAAATTGTTGGAAAAAGTTTTCATTTTTTTTTCATCTACAGCTTTAGAGATTGGGGTATATTTGGATTTATTTTTGCATTAAATGATTTTTCTGGTAGCATTGTATATATTATCCTATCACAATCAGCATTGTACTTCAAGATTTTTTTTTAAAGATCCTTTATGGAACAGTGAATTGTGCTCATGTGGAGCCAGGGGTTAGAACAATAGATTGCCATTCAAACAGAAGAGGATGTTGAATGTTCTACAAAAAGGAACAGAGTGCATTTTGATTCTATCCTTTCACAGTACTTAAAAATGTATGTTGAGCAAATAATCCTAGAAACTGCACTGTATGAAGAAGAATATATCATCGCGACATGTGGAGGACCTTTGGTGTGCAAATGATGCAGTCTTGTTTATTGAAAGAAGATTTGAAGCATTTACTTATGAAGATCAAAGATTAGTATGAATCAAAATTTGTCAAGGATTTTATTTCTCTTGGAACCACAATAAATGAATATGCAAGATGAAGTGAGTAAATTAAAGGACATGTGACCTTGCCCAAATGCCCTACAAAGACTTATCTAAAGTAATAAAAGGATATGCTTTGAAGACTGGTTTGCCTGATGCAAGCTATTGTATTTTTTTTAGCTATTGTATTTTTAGTAGCCTTCTCTGTATTGCCAGACTGTACACTGAAAAAGGAAAATGAGAGAAATTTTTTGCATTTGAGTTAGATGTTGTTGAAGAATATTGAACATGCCATTGATGGTCAGAAGCATAAACAAATCCATTTTGAAAGTTGTAAAACAGAAATAATCCTTAACACGAGGATGTAAAAACTTTGTGTCATGTAGTTTGAACAAGTTATCGGGAGAGAAAAGCACCTGGAGAAGAACAATGTGCTTTTTTAAAATATAGAGAGTCAGCAAAACAAGATATAGAATGATCCTAAAATAAATAACTTGAACCTATAGCTATAATAATTTACTCAAAAACAGAAAAGGTCCTGAGGATAATATAAGACTAGATAAGGTTTCATCCTATTGCATATGAGACCATTATGTAAAGGGCACCACCACCAACATCACCATATTTGAGCACAGTTTTCTCTATAAAAATAGGCAGCTGTATGTCTAAAACATAGCTTTTCATTTAATTAAACAAAATGCATGGCCATCAAGTCAAAGGGGTCTCCTGACAACCTTGTGGGACACAGCTAAACTGATCCTGTGTGCTTCTGAAACTGTCACTCTTCACGGGCTTGGGAAGCCTTGTCTTCCTCCCACGGAGGCTGTTGCTTTCAAACTGCTGACCTTGAAGCTAGCAGCCCAACTTTTAACTTTTACACTACCAGGGCTCCTTCTATTTACTAGAAATATATGTAATATCATTTTCAGTGGTGACACATTGGGCTGTGATCTGCCGGGTCGGCTGTTTGAAACCACCTGCAGCTCTGCTGGAGAGAATGAGATTTCCCCTCCTGCTAACAGTTCCAGCCTCTAAAACACAGAGGGGGGAACGATGAGGCAGGATTGACTCCGTGGCAGTGGGATTTAATGAGTCAAATTGAATAGACACGTATTTCTGCAAATCAATAATATGCTACTTTGACTCTCATTTGATATAATACAAAATATGCCCTATTTTATAGACCTTAAAAGTGATCTCAACTGCTTTTAAAAAGTAATCTATGTACATATAACTATATGCTAAGGATTAAGGGGACAGACAGACACCCAAGTCTACCCTCAACGCAAGAACATTGTGTTCTAATAACCCCACATTCTGTGATGCTCACCTTCTGGACACACTCACTGAAGGTAAAATGGGTGCATAAGTAAATATCATGAGGAAAATTGATGGTACCTGGTTATCAAAGGATATAGCATCTGGGACCTCAAAAGCATACAGATAAACAAGCGGTCATATAGCTGAAAAACAACAAAGGTCACATGAAAGAAGCACATCAGGCTGTGTGATCATGAGGACATGGAATCAGGTATCAGGTATTAAAGACTCAGAACAAAAAAATCATATCAGGGGACTTAAAGGCTTGAGTAAACAAGTGGCCATTCAGCTCAGAAGCAAAAAAGCCCACACGGAAGAAAGACACCAGCCTGTGTGATCATGAGGTGGTGAAGGGATCCA
>PVJH01019118.1:0-43494 GCA_004026705.1 Nesogale talazaci
TACTACAAAGATCTTTACTCCAATGAACTCAACAACTTGGAAGACATGGACAAATTCTTGGAAAAGCAATCTCTTCCTAGATTGTCTCCAATGGACGTCAAGAATCTTAACAGATCCATAACAATAGAAGAAATAGACAAGGTTATCAAGGGACTACCAACAAAGAAATCACCTGGACCAGATGGCTACACAGGAGAATTCTACCAAGCATTCAGGAAACAATTGACACCAACCCTACACAATCTCTTCCAAAGCATAGAAAAAGATGGCAAACTCCCAAACTCCTTCTATGAAGCCAATATAACACTGATACCCAAACCAGGCAAGGATCCCACAAGGATTGAGAATTACAGACCAATATCCCTAATGAATATTGATGCAAAAATCCTTAATAAAATACTGGCCAATGGAATACAAAAGTATATAAAACAAATAATTCACCCTGATCAAGTGGGGTTCATACCTGGAATGCAGGGGTGGTTCAACATACGAAAGACAATTAGTATCATTCACCATATTGACAGGAAAAAATATAAGAATAATATGGTTATATACATAGATACTGAAAAAGCATTTGACAATATTGAACACCAATTCATGTTTAAGACACTCAAGAAGATGGGAACAGAAGGAAAATTCCTCAAGACAATACAAGCTATATATGAAAAACCAACAGCCAATGTGATAGTCAATGGAGAAAAGACAAACACAATCCCACTGAAAAAGGGGAGCAGACAAGGATGTCCATTGTCCTCTCTCTTATTCAATATCGTACTGGAGGTTTTAGCTAACAGCATAAGGCAAAGAAAAGACATACAAGGTATACGACTGGGGAAGGAAGAGGTGGAATTATCATTATTTGCAGATGATATGATTATATATATATGGAAAACCCCAAAAGCTCCACAAAGGGATTACTGGAAACAATAGAGGAGTATGGCAGAGTGGCAGGGTACAAGATCAACAATCAGAAGTCAATTGGTCTGCTGTACACATCAGATAAGACCACAGAAGAAGAGATAAAAAAAGAGGTACCCTTCACAATAGCCAACCATAAATTGAAATATCTAGGGATATACCTGACAAAAAGAACAAAAGATCTATATGAGGAAAATTACAGAACACTGTTACAAGAAACCAAGAATGACTTCAAGAAATGGAAAAATATCTCATGCTCATGGATCGGAAGACTCAATGTAGTCAAGGTGACAGTCCTACCCAAGGCACTATATAAGTTTAATGTAATACTGATACAAGTACCATCCTCCTACTTCAAAGAAATGGGAAAAATGATTTCTAACTTCATATGGAGAGGGAAGAAGCCCAGAATTAGTAGAGAACTCCTCAAGAAGAAGGACATTGTGGGAGGGCTTGCCCTACGTGACTTTCGCACATACTATCTAGCCACAGTGGTCAAAACAGCATGGTATTGGCATAATGACAGATACTCAGACCGATGGAAAAGAACTGAAAATCCAGAAATAAAAACACAAGCATACAGACAACTTGTCTTTGATAAGGGCCCCAAAAGTATCAAATGGGAAATAGATGCCCTTTTCAACAAGTGGTGCTGGAAAAAATGGATATCTACCTGTAGAAAAATGAAGCAAGACCCTTACCTCACTCCATGCACTAGAATAAATTCAAGGTGGATTACAGACCTTGAAGTAAAACCCCAAACTATTAGGGCCATCAATGAGGGAATTGGGAACAATCTGAGAACTCTGGCACAAGGACTACATAGGCTTACAGAAATAGGGAAAGACACAAACACAGAGGAGGCTCAAATAGATAAATGGGACATATTAAAGATTAAACACCTGTGCACATCGAACGAATTCACCAAGAGAGTAATAAGAGAGCAGACAGACTGGGAAAACATCTTTGGCAATGACAAATCAGATAAAGGTCTTATTACTAAAATCTACAATACCCTGATAGCTTCCAAATAGAGCAAAACTAACTGCCCACTGAGGAGATGGGCAGAGGAATTAAACAGAAGTTTCACAGAGGCAGAAATCAGAAAGGCCAATATATAGATGAGAAAATGCTCCTGATCGTTAGCCATAAGAGAAATGCAAATCAAAACAACAATGAGATAGCACCTAACACCCTCAAGGCTAGCCCAATTCAAAAAGTCAGAAAGTAACAAATGCTGGAGAGGCTGTGGGGAGATAGGGTCGCTTATCCACTGCTGGTGGACCTGCAGGTATATACAGCCACTATGGAGATCAATTTGGATATACCTAAAACAGATGGAAATTGAACTACCATACGACCCAGCAATTCCCCTGCTGGGCATATACCCAGAAGAGACGAGCAACAATCCACGACCAGAGATCTGTGCTCCAATGTTCATCGCAGCACAGTTCACAATTGCAAGGAGTTAGAAGCAGTCCATATTCCCATCAACTGATGAATGGATTAAAGAGCTGTGGTACATACATACAATGGAGTACTATGCATCGCTGAAAAGCAGTGATGAACACATGAAGCACGTCACTGCATGGGAAGAACTGGAGGAAATTATACTAAGTGAAGTTAGCCAAGCACAAAAGGACATGTACAATATGAATCTGCTGAGGTAAGCATATTAATAATTTTAAAATTGGAAAGCGGCATCGAGAAAAACTACTCTATAGAGAAAATCCTGGGAGAAGTACCAGGTAATATGGCAGGGGTCAGATCAAATCTAAGGCTACATATGGTAGCCATCAAGGGGGGAGGGGAGGCAGATGGCGATGTGTAGAAAGGGAAGGGGGCACTAAACCATCAAATGGGAGCTTATTGTTTATATCTCCACAGGGAAAGAGGGACCAAACTTAAACCTGGAGACCCAGCATGTGAATGCAGCACGACAGCATGGAGTGGAGAACCAGTGGAGGGGCCTGAGAACACAACCCCAACCCCAACTATAGGGGCAGCCACCTCTCTACCAGAGGAAGTTGCCTTGGAGGCCAGCATTGAAGCTGAAGCTTGAGGAGTGAGATAAGCCTAACCAGAGCACGTGAGAACAAATGAAAGGGGAGGAAGAGAGAATGACTTGCATCCTGGCCCACTGAGCCTTCAGGGCAATAATCTCACTCAAAACAGCTACTGCACAAAGAGGACTGCACGGCCAGCCCCATTAAGAAATACAGCTACCCTCGCAGACCCAAGGCCTATTGGGGCCAGGAAGAAGAAGCGGGGTCAAGATTATACCCTGGTTGACACAACCACACCAATGCAAAGCACTAAGAGTGTGCAACAGAGTGTAGAGTCACAGATGGAGTGAAAAGGATATACTTTGGGGCCAGGGTATTGGCACCCCATCCAACTCTACTAGGGATCACTCTAGGAGGTCAACAACAGAACTTGAACTTTATACAGGTTCTTATATTGCTATTATTTTTTATTTTTTTATTATTCTGTTACTTATTGTATAGTACATTGAGGGGGTTTCTTGCTGTTGTTATCATTGTTTTATTTGCTTAAGTTGCTCCATTTTAGGAGACCTTTCTTGTACATATTGCTACCTCCACAGGTCTATCTAGACAAGATGGACTGGACAAAGAGGTTGGAGGCGAAAATGACAAGTCTGATGGCTGAAGGGTAGGGGACATTGAAGAGGGGGAGGAGGGGAAAAGGTGGTGATGCCGACCAGCCCAGGAAAAAGGGAATAACAATTGATACAAATACAGGGACAAGGTGAGTGAGAGAAGGCCAATAGGGTTTGATTAAGACTAATGTAACAGAGAAAAAATACTGAAACCTAAATGGAGAGTGAGCATGATAGTGGGACAAGAGGGAAGCAAATGGAAATAGAGGAAGGAACGGGGGGATAATGAACATTTATAGAGGTTCAAATGCAGGTACGTACAGAGGGGCATATATTTATAAGTGAGGATGGGGAAAGAGATTAATGTGCATACTTATAGGGTTAGTAGCAGGACAACAGATGGACATTGGACCTCCACTCAAGTATCTTCTCAGTTCAAGAACACTTTGTTCTATTAAATTGGCATTCCAAGATGCTCACCTTTCCGACATGATCACTGAAGACAAATGTGTGCATAAGCAAAGGTGGTGAAGAAGCTGATGGTGCCCGGCTACCAAAAGATGGAGCGTTTGGGGACTTAAAGGCTTGAAAGTAAACAAGCAGCCATCTAGCTCAGAAGCAACAAAGCCCACATGGAAGAAGCACACCAGCTTGTGGGATCATGAGGTGTCAAAGGCATGAGATATCAGGCTTCAAGAACTCAAAAACACAACTTTGCATGCTCACTTTCCTGATATGATCCCTGAGGACAAATGTGTGCATAAGCAAATGTGGTGAAGAAAGCTGATGGTGCCCGGCTACCAAAAGATATAGCCTCTGGGGTCTTAAAGGCTTGAGTAAACAAGCGGCCATTCAGCTCAGAAACAATAAAGTCTACAGGGAAGAAGCACACCAGCCTGTGTGATGATGAAGTGGTGAAGGGATCCGGTGTCAAGCGTCAATGAGCTAAAATTATATTATTATTATTAATGAGGGGGAGTACAGATTGGGGACCCAAAGGTCATCAATAGGTGAGGTGACATCCTTTTGCAGAGGGCTTACAAGGAGGAGATGAGGCAGTTAAGATACAGGATAGGAACTATGAAATATGCAACCTTCCTCGATTTCCCATGCTGCCTCCCACCCACTATCATTACCCCAATTCTACTGCATAAATCCAGCTAGACCAGGAGATGTACAGTGAAGTTGGAAACATGGGAAACTTAGGATAGATGATCCATCAAGACTAGTAATAGGAGTGGTAATACCAAGAGGGTGGAGGGATGGAGGAATAGAAAGGGAGAACCAACTTCAGGGATCTACACGTAGCCTCCTCTCTGGGTCACGGACAACCGGGAAGTGAGTATTGGGACACATTGGTCAGTGTACAGGATGAAAAAATAATTTTTAAATTACTAAGGTTCAAGGGGAAGGGAGGGGAGGAAGGGTAATATAGGGAGCTGATACTGGGGGCCTGGAGAGAGGGAGAATGTTTTGAGAGTGATGATGGCAATGGGTGTGTAAAAGTGGCCTGAATACAACTGATGTTGTTAGGGATTGTGATGGGAGTTGTAGGGGCCCCCCAATAAAATGATTAATTTTTTTTAAAAGTGGGGGGAGGGGAAAGGGGAGGCTTTTTTTGCTTTGTTTTGTTTTTTTAAAGAGGAGCTTGTATCAAGGACTCAAGTGGAAAATATTGGAAATGTATATGGAAATATGTGTGCAAATGTGTTTGATACAAATGATGTACTGAATGTTGTAGTAGTTGTAAGAGCCCCCAATAAACTTTTAAAAAATAATGATAATTATCAATCCCAACCTAATGATAATGTTTGGATGTATGCTTGAAAGTAATAGTCAATTCTGGTTTCAATATTGACTTGACTTGTCTAGAAATTTCAGTAGTTATAGTCTCAGCAGGCTGAACCATCAAAAATGAAATCATGACAAGAGAAAACCGGGTCAGTTAAGGTTTTATGTCAACTTGAGTCTAGAAATACCAGTGGTTTGGGTGGTAAAATCCTTATCCCCCATTATGAGATCTATGATGAGCAACGAATGAATTGAAAGAAACTTTCCTTGAGGGTGTGTCATGCTTCAAATATAAGTGGATGCTATGGAAAGGCTTGCTTCTTTTTTAAAAATAGATTTATTGTTATATACTTCACATGTTATACAATTTAATTCTTTAATAAAATTAAGATTTGAACAATCATCACCACAATCAATTTCAGAACATTTTCTTGTATTCATTCTAGTTTCTCACCCCCACCCTTCATCCTTTCTGCATGCCTATATCAAGTAAATATCTCAATAGATCTGCCTACATTACATTTCTTATACAGAAAATCATACAAAATGGAACATAATTATATAAATTCATTGTGAAGAGTTGTCTGAGCCCCCCCAATAAAATTATTCATTAAAAATAATACCCTATCATTTCATCTCTCCTTTAACTCATCTTAAAGTTGTTTCAGTGTTCTATATTTATGCTTTCTCTTTTATTGCAGATTTCTATGGTTTCTCTAGTCATTGTCATTGCTTTTATGTTTTGCTTGTTTTGTTTCTTTTTTAAGTCATTTTATTGGGGGCTCTTACAATTCTTATAACAATTCCCACACAACTTATCAAGCACATCTATACATAAGTTGCCATTATAATTTTCAAAACATTTTATTTCTCCTTGACACCTTAGTATCAGCTTCTATTTATTCTCTCCCTCCCACACCCAACTTGTGAACCTTTGATAAATTATTATTATTTTCATATCATACACCATTCACTGTCTCCTCCACTCACATTTCTGTTGTTCATTTTCTGGTGGGAGTCAAAATCTTATACACCAATCATTTCAATTGGTTTCAACTGCATCCCCTTCCCCCACACCCCTTCCCTCTACCTTCTTGGTATCCCTATTCCCATTAGTGTTCCTGAGGTTTATCTGTCCTGGATTCCATGTGTCCAGAGCTTCTTTCTGTACCAGTGTATATGCTCTGGTCTAGCCAGATAGTGGTGGAGGGGAAGCATTAAAGAGCTAGAGGAATGTGTGTTTAGCATCTGGCTAACTCGCCCTTTCTTTGTGACCCTTCTGGGAGGGGATGCCCAATTGTCTACAGATGCCTTTGGGTCTCCACTCCACCCCCCCCCTCCTTGTTAGCATTGATATGATTGTTTTGGGTCTTCTGATACCTGATCCCATTGACACCTCATGGAAGCACACAGGCTGCTGTGCATCTTCCATGTGGGTTTTGTTGATTCCCTGATAGACGACCGCTTATTTAACTTCAAGCATTTGAGACCCCAGATGCTATATTTTTTATAGTCAGGCACCATCAGCTTTCTTTACCACATTTGCTTATACATCCATTTTGCCTTCAGTGATCATGTCAGGGAAGATGAATACCACAGAATGCCAGATTACTAGAAGAAAGTGTTTCTGCATTGAGGGAGGACTTGAGTTGAGGCCCCAACGCCCATCTACTACCTTGATACATAATTAAAAATATATGTACATAGATCTATATCCTTATTGTTTTATATTAACATATTTATACCTCTGTAAATTTTTTTGCCTCCCATTTCTTTCCTCTATTTCCTTTGTCTTTCCTCCAACCCCACTATCATGTTCGACCCTCAATTAGCACTCATTAATTTCTCTTGGCTACACTGTATTTGACCAAACAGTGTTCTACACCTCCTTGCCATTGATTTTAGATCTCTTGCTGTTCCCTTGTCCCTGGGTGTGTTGGCTCCCCCATTCCATTTCCCCTACCTCCCCCTCTGCCCTGTCCCTCCAGAACCATCTCCTCATTGTTTTCTACCTCCATTGTTTTCTTCTCGAAATTGTTTACCTTGCCTATCCTATATAGATAGACATGAGGAAGAAGAAGTAAGAGGAGGAGAGAAGGGGAAGCAGTGGGGAGGGGGCTATAAGTAGTTCCAGGTCTGTCTACTGACCCTTATGTATGTTTTCCAATTGTGTCTGATGAGGTGCCAAACCCTGCCCTCTGAGACTGAAGCCTGTTTGGCGATTCCTCAGGGACTTTGGTGCTTTGCTCCCCTTGCTGCTCTCCTGAACTCCCTCCGCATTTGTCCCAGGTAGGGAGCAGGGGTGGTCAGACTAGGCACAATTCCTTCACTGTCTCTCCAGTGATGTCCCCTGCAACACTGTGGGTCAAGTGAGGAAGCACCATGTCTCATGATGGGGCCGACAGGTCTTAGAGCCCCTGCTCTGCATTGGCGTCTCCAAACAGGAGTGCTGTCAGATCTCTCTTGCTTCCTCTCTGATCTCTTTCTCTCTCCCCCTCTTAGTTTACTCCTGTGTGGTCAGGGCAGATCTGCCACTCTCCCTGGCTTATATCTCCGGTGCTGTCCTCTGTAGGGCAATTATCTGGGTAGGAAGTCAACATAGCTGGATTTGGGGCCAGCCCAGTAGACTTCTTTGTTGGTTTGAAGCTTCTTGCCAGTACATTGCCCTCAAGGTTTGGCATACCAGGTTCCGGTCTGGTTCCTCTTTCTCTTTCCTGTGGAGAATTAAACAAGAGTATTACATTTTAATCTAACTACACCCATCATAATCGACTATGCCATGCTCTCCATGTGATAGCAAGGTTATTCATATCCTTCACATATGGCTAGAGGAAATTCACCAGAAAATTTGATCCATGTGGGGACCCTGTGAATGAATTTGGGGCTTCCATGACCTTCCATAACCTTCTGCAAACCTGGTGCTCACAATTTGAACATTGATATCATTCCCTCCTTGGATTTGTGCTTAATTGTTTATAATTACTGTTTCACTTAGTTGATGCCTTATTTAGATGGCTGCATATGTGAAGGCAAGCCGTTAAGACTCCAGGGGCTATTCTTTTGGATCGCCGAGCATCATGTAGTTTCTTCACCACACTTTGCTATAGCACCCGTGACGTCAGTTCATGAGGGTGAGTGGCAAGAAGCAGTAGGTCAAAAGAACTAATTGTTCTTAGATTGGGTCTATCTAGGATTAAGTGTATGCCCCAAATCCATTCATAATCTAGATTTATATATAGCTGTTTTATTTTACAGACATGGTAATGCCTTTGGAGCTCATTCCACCAGATCAGACTGTCAATCAAGCTTTCTATCTAGAGCTTCTGAAAAGATTGTGTAACAGCGTGCAACACAAAAGGTCTCATTTGAGGCACATGAGGCACTGGTTTTGCTACCACACCAATGAACCTGCTTACACAGCCAGCTCAGTGCACCAGATTTGGGGAAGATACAGTATACTTCTCTTGCCCCAAATACATTACTCAACCAACCTTGTTCCCTGTGACTTCTTTTTGTTTCCATAAAAGTAGAGAGACATGAAATCACAAGCAATTTGACAATGCAGAAGAGGTGAAGAAAAATTTGAGGGTGGTGCTGGTCAACCAAGCAAACAGATGAGTTTCAGAAATGTTTCCAAGAATGTAATCACAAGTGCGACAAATGTACTAAGTGTAATGGAGAGTGCTTTTTACAAACATACACACACACACACACACAGAGTTCTGCTGTTGCATACCCAGTTTGCCTTTTTTTTTTTTTTTGTGGACATCACTGCCGCCTGGTGGGAGTAGGAAGCCCAGCCTTGCTCCTGGAGAGCGGCTGCTGGATATGAACCGCTAACCCTATGGGCTGCAGTCCCGCACTCAACCATTAGCTCCACCGGGGCTCAGCCAACCCAGTTTGCCTTTTTAAAAAATTCTCATAACACATGACAAGCACCAGTCATTATATATAGTAAACTCTTACTACAGGTCCTGTGGTTGGTGCATATGTGTGTACTTGTGTACATGTTACAACACCACCAGATTCAAAGAAACATTGTTTTATAAAAAATATATTAATACACAGCTTTGAATTAAAATTTCCAGCTTGGGAGGTACCCCTCATAGTCAATAAATATGTTCTTCATATAACCCAGGGTTCAACTGGGATGTCTTATCCTTCAGCATTCAAGTAAAATAAGCATGACTATCCATCCCATGTGTTTCAAGGGTTCCAAGCCTTTCCTAAGGCTCAGACGCTGCTGTGGATTCCTACGTGGAAGGCCAACCTGAACTCCAGGTGACTCAAGTTAGGTCACACAGTGGAATGAAAAGGGTAACTGTGCTGTTGGGAGAGGATTCCTAAGCTTACTGTCAAAAGTTCAGACTCTGCCCCTTAAACAGTTAAGTGACCTTTAAAAGGTCACTTTGTCCCTCTCAGATTCGAGCCTCCTACCCATAAACTGGCTTCAATCAGACCAGTGCTGCCTGCCTGGAGTGTGTAGGAGTACACAACTGATGCTACAGAGACCTCAAACACCGGTTCTCACCCTCATGTAAATACCAATATTTGCATCGGTGATGTGGGACGGGGAGTTAACACTTCCCACAACAAGCTTTGTTCTTTTTGGCCCAGCGTGTCTTACTTAGCCAACTAACCGTTGAAATTTACAGAAAATGAGAAAGGAAGTTTGACTCGGTAAATAAGTTCAGGGCAGGAGATGGCCACTGAATCTAGGAGAGGCCGAGCTCGGCCTCAATGCGAAGACATGGCTTTTGTGCCTGCCTGGAGATTGGCATTGGTGAGCAAGGCTGCCTGGGACTGGGCTGCTAATCCAGGGAAGCAACAAAAGGGAGAGGAGGGAGATTACCCACGAAGCTGCTCAAAATTGTACAGAGTGTGGCCAGTCCAACACAGGACCAGGCACTTCCAAAAGGGGGGTTATAGTTGATTCTATTGCCATGTGTTGATTTCCTAAGGGTGCTGTGGTGACCTGCTGGTTACCTTCTGGGAGGTGAAAATGGTTAACCTGCTCAGCTGCTGATCCAAAAAGTGGAAAGTTTGCATCAGCCCAGAAGTACCTCAAGAGAAAAGACTAGTGATCTGCTTTCCAAAAATCACCCATTGAAAACCCTGGGGAGCGCTGGGCTACGTAGACCCACAAGGGCAGGATCCGAGGTTCTTGCTCCATCTTATTTATGGAGTAAACACACACTGATGTACACACCAACCACATGACCTTTAGTAAGAATTTACTATATCCAATGCCTGGTGCTGGACTGCTTTAAGAGAATTTTTTTTTTTTAGGCAAACGGGATATGCAGCAGCAGAATAATGTGTGTGTGTGGGAGTGGGGGGAAATCTGAGGAGAGGGAGGCTGGGTAGTAAGACGTAGAGAAATGGGGTCATATGAGCTGGAAAATGGGTTGTGGGTAGGGGGTTGAGTGCTTATTGTGCCTCGGCACAGAAAAACCTAAGGGTGTCTAAAAGTTCAATTCCAACCCTCAAGGTGCTTCCTGACTACAAGGAACCATGAAAAGAACCATAATTGGAAAAGAAAAGAACTATAATCATATGATGAACAAAAAGCAGCTGTGAACTTAAAAACATAATCCACCATCGGCCTAAAAATTCAAGAGTGACCTTCAGAGATAAGGACTGTGAGAGAAGTCGATAGGAAGTTTGTTTGTGAGGACCCTTTGATGGCAGTGTTCCTTGTAGGAAAACAGCAGGTGCAGAAACACAAAGGGTAAAGGAAGGTGCAAGGTAGTATTGGAAGACTGTTGCCCAAATCACCTTGCACTCTAAGAGTTTCGTTTTTTCTTAGCCTTACTTTCTTCTAGGGCTGTATTTCCAAAACGAATCTGCCAGTAGTTGTCAAAAAATGAGATCTGTTTCTTCCTCTCCAGGTTGGGCTTCAAAAGTGGGAGTTATTTTCTTACCACCACAGTTTCTCTACTTTTGTATCAGCAGCTGCTAAACAGGCTGCCTGGAATAGGGCCCCAGTTCATCTGATAGAGGCTCTGCAGGGCCTCTGGCTTCTGGTCAACATTCATCTTTTTCAGGGAAAGTGGCCCACAATCCAGGGATAAGGAAGGGAACCAGGTAGGGGGGAAATAGCAAAGCACCTTACCACTTCAAGGCTGTGTGAGGATGGTGAGCAGATGATAGGGCACCATCCAGTCTCGTGAGCCCTCGTGGGTTTTGGTTCTGTCCCTCTGATTTCCACCAAATATTCTAAGAGACCCTCTCCTAAGCAACTCCTTATTTAGAAAGTCTATCCTTGTGGAACAAAGACATCTCTCACCACAAAGCTGTTAATCGGCTCTGCTGTCTGTTTCTGCTAAAGTTGTGGAAACAGCACATGTGGGTCTATACCTGGATCACTGTGCCCTCTTGGGATCTAAGAGACGGCCATAAGCTCACCACACCTCAGAATAGAATCTCTACTCAGATGGCTCAAATGTATGATTTTTTTTAATGACAAACAATTTAAATACCCACTTCTCAAAAGAAGGTATACAAATGGACCCAAACTGTATGAAAAGATATTCAACTTGACTAATCCCTAGAGAAATACAAAGCAAAAGCAGGAGATGCCACTTTACATCTCTGTGGATGGCTAGCCTAAAAAAGATGGAAGATAACAAGTGCTGGTGATATTGTGGAGAAATTGTGGGGGGTTGGAGCCCTTCTGCTTTTGCTGGTGGGAATATCCATAAAGTTGTCCAGCCTCTGTGGAAAACAGTTTTGAGCTGCCTCAGAAAGTTAAACATAAATTTTCCCCCCAAAAAAATGTTTTCAATCTTATACATTAAAAAAAAAATCATTCTGTGATGCTCATCTTCCTGACAGGATTGCTGAAGTCAAAATGGGTGCACGAGTAAATGTGGTGAAGAAAGCTGATGGTGTCTGGCTACTAGAAAATCTGGAGCCTTCTCATGGCCATCCCCACAAAGAGATATGGCATCCCTCATTGATCCACAGTCTTATGGGAGACAACACTAGAGACACAGTGCAGGAATTGTGCCCAATCTGACCCCACCACAAAAAGACAAAACACGAAAGGCGTGCAACAGAAAAGCAAGGGGATCAGAGCAGGAAATTCCCAGGGGAATCCAAATATAGACTTTGAGACAGGGCATGGCATTCCACCAGACTGGACCAGAAAACACTCTTAGAGATCAACAAACAAACCTTGAGCTATTTACAGGTGTTTTTTGTTTGTTTGTTTGTTTGTTTTTGGTCATGGGTTTTGGTGTTGTGCTGTTTTTATTTTGTTGTTTTATTTTGCTTTTGTGCATATTATTAACTCTGCAGGTCTGTCTAGACAAGATAGGTAAACAATGTGGAGGAGAAAGCAGTGAGATCGATGTTTCCCAGAGGGTTATGGGAGAAGGGCAGGCAGGAGAAAGGAAGTAAATGTTAACAAATCCAGGGACAAGGGAACAACAAGTGATCCAAAATCAGTGGTGAGGAAGGTGTGGGAGGCCTGGCAGGGCTTGATCAAGGGTAATGTAAATGAGAGGAATTACTGGAACCCATATGAAGGCTGAGTATGAGGGTGGGACAAGAAGAAAACAAAAGGAAATAGAGAAAAGAATTAGGATGAAAAGGGCATTTATGGAGGTCTAAATACAGGTATGTACATATGTAAATGTACTCACATATGAAGATGGGGAAATAGGTACCTATTTATATTTATAAATAGGTTTCTATTTATAAACCTATAAATTTATAACTTTAGCATTAAGGTAGTAGATGGACATTGAGCCTCCACTCAAGTACTCCCGCAATGCAAGAACACTTTGTTCTATTAAACTGGCATTCCATGATGCTCACCTCCCCAATATGATTGCTGAAGGCAAAGTGGGTGCATAAGCAAATGTGGTGAAGACAGCTGATGGTTCCCAACTGTCAAAAGATATAGCACCTGGGATTTTAAAGGCTTGAAGGCAAACAAGCAGCTATCTACCTGAGAAGCAACAAAGTCCACATGGAAGAAGCAGACCAGCCTATGTGATCACACCATGTCGATGGGATCAAGTATCAGACATCAAAGAACAAAAAGTCATTGTGAATGGAGGGAAGTGCAGAACAGAGACCCAAAGCCCATCTGTAGTCAACTAGACATCCCCTTACTGAAGGGTCTCAGGGAGGAGACAAGTCAATCCAGGGTACACTTTAGCAGTGATGTAGCATACGATTTTCCTCTAGTTCTTAAGCATTTCCTTCCCTCCCCACCTTCACTCTCGTGATCCCAATTATACCTTACAAATTCACCTAGACCAGATGCTGTACACTGGTACAGATAGGAACTGGAAACACAGAGAATTCAGGACGAATGAATCCCTGAGGACCTGTGGTGAGAGTGGCAATACTGGGAGGGTAGTGAAGGTGGGCTGCAAAGGGGGAACCAATCACAAGGATCTACATATAACCCCCTCCCTGGGGGATGAACAACAATGAAGTGGGTGATGGGAAATGTCAGACAGTGTAAGACCTGATAAAGTAATAATCATTTATAAATTGTCAGAGGTTTATGAGGGAGGGAGGAGAATAATGAGGAGCTGATACCAAGGGTTGATGATACACAATGGATGTATCAATGGAGTGTGATCAGAGTTGTACAAGTCCCTAATGAAAGGATTAAAAGAGAAGAGAAAGACGGGAGAGATTCGGAAAAGGAACATTAATCGTGCTCATATCATGCTTACAGGTTATTGGTTAAAATATAGAATGGCCTCTTCCTTGTTTAACTGTCTTCTGAGTGTGCGTCATTATGTTTTGGATAATGACAGCACAGTGGAACAGTTTGTCTTGCTTTTTCCTGGGACTCAAAAGAATAAGCTCGAGCCTAGTTAAACTCCAAACGAAACTTACTGCCATTGAGTCTGTGGTGACTCATAATGACACCTGTGGTTTCTGAGACTGTAACTGTTTATGGAAAACATTAAAATGAGTGTAATTTTTTTAATTTTTGAGAGAGAGTGAAAAGTCATAACCTAGCTATTCTTTAGCAAGTCCACATAGTTTGCCACCTAAAATCAAAACTATTCATTTGCCTCAACTTTCAAAAAATGTGTAACTTGTTGCCAGGATTTATAAGATTAGTCATACTCAATTTTAAAATAATAAATTTCTTAACTGGATTTATGTCTAGGGACATGGCAGGGAAGAAGGAGAGAAAGTGGAGAGCTCATGGCAATGAGTAGGAGAAGAAAATATCCTGAAATTGATTGTGATGGTGATTGCACAACTCTTCTTAATATGGTTGAACAATGAAATTGTATGACATGTAAAGAATCTGCCTGATCTGCACCTATGGAGAAGCTATTGGAAATGTATCCTTTTAAGTTTACGTGTCTCTAAAATAGTCTTTTATTATGTCTTGTTCTTAAAACACATTTTTACTTAGTATAGAATTCTGGGTTGACCATTTCTTTTCTTTGTTCAGGACTTTAATGATTACACTCTTTTGTCTTGTGGCTTGCAGATTTTCGGACTCTATGGGAGAGAATCACCAGCCCCCACCCCCCCACCCCATTCCTGAATTTCTGGAAATCACAAATGTTTGAATTACACTTATGACTCTGGCTGTCATTTGGGGGGAATTATAGGGTGTGCAGCTCTTTCTACATGGGTTATTTCACTTCACAGTATGCCGTAAGGTTTCCCCTCTTCTTTTCTTTTATTTAAAATATAGATTTTATTGGGGCCTCTTATAGCTCTTATAACATTCCATACATCATTTGTATCAAGCACACCTGTACACATGTGGCCATCCTCATTTCCAAATATTTTCTACTTGAGCCCCGGCTCCACAGCCTGTTTCCTTTTACTGCCAAGTAATACTCCCCTCTGGGGATGTCCTATGGTTTGTCTAGTCAGTCATCTGTTGATGAACATCTTGATTGCTTCCAATTTGGGGTAATTATGATTAAGAATCCTACAAACAGTAATCTGTGTGCTTTGATATGGATAAATGTTTTCATTTCTTTTGGCAGACTACCAAGGAGCACTGTTGCTGGATCCATGGTAAGCCCCTGTGTATCTTGGTAAGAAATTGCCTGTCTACCTAACCAGTCATACCATTTTCAACATTTGTTGTCATCAGGGTTTTGCGTTTCAGATATTCTAATAGATGCCTAGTGGGGTCTCTTTCTTTTTATAAATGACATCTTATTGAGCTTTGGGGGGAAGGCTGTAGTATCTCACTGCTTTGAACTGCAGATTCCTAAAATGGCATGCAAAGGGACTTCAAAAAGTTCATGGAATAAGGCAATGAAAAGATAATAGCATGTTTCCATGGACCTTAAAGCCCCCTGGTACGAATGAATCCCTGGGTGGTGCAAATGATAGAACACCCTACTAGGACCTGAAAAGTTGGCCATTCGAGCTCCTTCAAAGACCCTTCCAGAGATGGGGCTGGCGATCTGTTTCTGGAATATCATGGCTTGAGAACCCTGTGGGGGAGTCCTACTCCGCATATGTGCGTGGACATCAGGAGCCAGTTGACAGCAAATCGTAACAATGATAGGAAGCCTGGCGTTGTGGATGCCTACGCACTGCCACTAACCCCAAGATCAGCAAGTCAAACCCACCAGCAGTTCCTCAGAAGAAGAAAGGAGGCTGTCTGCTGTCTGTTCCTGTAAACATCTGAAAGTTTCCAAAACCTTAAGAGGAAACTCAATAGCAGTGATTTCGCTTTGATTTAATAACAAGGAGTCGATAGGGTTTTGCCCATTGTTTCATATGCTTACTTGTCATTTGATGAGGTTCCTGCTCCGAGACTTCGTCTCTTTTGTAATTCAGTTGCTTCATTGGGTGAGTTTTTAACGTTCTTTGTGCATATGTGATATGAATTCTTTGCTAGATACTTATTTTGCTAATATTTCCCCATCTGATTTGTTTTTCGTATTCTTCACAGAACCTTCTACAGAGCAGAGATTTTTAGAATTTAATGACTTTCAACTCATCGTGGTTTTTTTGTTCTTTTGAGTGATGACTTGTGGAATACAAAATTCTAAGTTGGTTGAGTTTTTGACTTATATTGGTTTTTCTTGACGTTTTAATTATTTCACTTCACTCTATGCTGGCATGATTTCTAAAAAGAAGTCCAATGCAATTATTCTATCTTTATTTTTTATAGATCAATAACTCATGGATGTGTCCCAATGGGTCAGTTTAGTGTTCACCTCTGCTAAGGACCTATAAATGAGACAGCAATGGTTCAGGAATAGAATTCTCACCTTCCACATGAGAAGTCTATGTTCCACTATGTCCAGCCACTGTCCTTCATGTACATCTATCACTCATCTGTGTGCCACTATGATGCTGAGCAGTGCCCACAGAGGTTCCAAAGCAGGACAAATTAGGGGGAAAGGCACAGTGACTTTATTTTTTTTTAAAGTGGTCAGTGAAAACTCTATAGATCACAATTGCTTGAGCCCATTGCACATGGTGACAGCATGAGTTGAGAACCAACTCACTAGCAGATAAACATCAGGACCCTACAGGCTATACCTATTTCTAGGCTAGCTTCTGGGTTCAGAATTGCAGCATGCAGTAAAAATGCACATACAGGCTCATGTACAATTCAGACTAGAATTATGAAGTCTCGTAGACTCCATCCAAGGCTCATGGCAAGTAGCAGCCTCTCGAGCTGATTTTCCAAGACACAACGCACAAAAAAATGTTCATCCTGTATTCCTCTCACCCCACTATCTAACTTTGCATGGCCTCTCTGCAAGGCCACAATGAAGACTCCCCATGCAGGGCCATACATGACCCTTTCAGCACTTCATTCCCACTTGGTTTTGTAACTGTAGTTCTCCTATCTTCCAGGTCCATAGTTAAAATATTTTGAGTTGTAATTATATCAAGCATCATTCCACATTACATTGTAAGGAGAAACTGTTTGCGGTAGTTCAAGAACCTTCTTGTCTGGAGGGTTCTAACACTTTGTTTTTGTCTTTCTCGTAACTGTAAAATAATTTTTTCTTGAAACCTCCAAGGCTTGGAGGTGAGGAAGTCATTGCTTCAGACAGAGGTTAGAACCCGGCCAAGAACACAAATTCAACATTCATCGTTGATTCCCCAAATAGACAAGATTCTATCAATAGATAGAGAGAGATATGTGTGTTCCAAAATCAAAGATGGTAAATTCAGAGAATAGTGTTTTTCAGCCATCACAAACTAGAAAGCTGCCAGTTATCACTTAAGATATGAGAAAATGGAAAATCAGTCAAAATTGCTAAAAATAAGCATTAGATTGAAAGTTGGAAAGAACTTCGAGTAGCAATTCCCTATGGTCTCAATAAAGGGTTATGCAGCAGGATTAGGGATTGATTTACCTTCCAAACCAAATCTGCTGGGATCAAGTCCATTCAGACTCATGCGAAATTACGTAAGGTTTCGGAGTCAGTAAATTTTTGTGGGCACAAACTGCCTCATTTTTCTCCCTGAGGAGTGGCTCGTGGGTTTGAACAACCTCCGCTGAGGTACTAGTTCAATGCTCAGTTAACATGGTGCTTGAAAGATATACAAAAGCAGAGGGGCTTGGGGACTACTTATAATTCATCCTGCAAAATATTGCCTCCTCTCAACGAATGATGCTGAGAGAGACATTGAAGGCATCATGTTTGGTGGCAGAAAAGGGTCCACAAGTTCCCTGAGTTTGCTCATAATGTGAGAGAGATTGAGATGTGCTCATGAGCCCCTGCAGAGGAACCCGAGTACTAAGAGTGTGTTGGAGCAAGACAAAACAAAAAACCTCAGGCCAGAAACAGGGATGGCTCAGAGGACATGGACCTCACCATGTAAGTGATGGCAGAAACAAGGGATCCCTGCAGCAGATGCAGAAATTGATACACTAGAACGAAATTCCCTGACAGACGCCCACAAGAATTATAGAGAATACAATAAAGAAAGGAAGCCCTTCCATCTTCTCCATGAGGAAAAAGAAGAGAGAGAAACATAAAGAGGTGAAAAGATTGAAGGCCACTGGTAAAGTCTTCGTTGAATTGCACTATTGTGCTAATCAAACAGTTGGGTTCTGAGTCTGATGGTGTTTAATATGACTCTTTCATGAGGATCATCAAAGGTTCCCTGTAGATTTCTATCTCTCATGCACCGAATCTTTCATCTGCCTTGTCATAGGTAATGCACTCTCAGTTTTCACAGATAATGCAGTCTCTGTCTTCTGATTGGTCTACTTCCATACATATTACCTGCATCAGTGTTCCATTACTCCTTCAGATAGCTCTCTTGATAAACTAGAGACAGTTCACTCTAGTTTATGAAAATTACATACATGTAGCCCATCATGGCAATGCAAGTTCTTCGCAACCAGCAGTTCTTTTTCTGCTGTTTTGGGCCATTTCAGTAACACCTCTTCCTTTACCTTTTTCAGACATGAGCCAGGCCCTTGTCCACCACACCTGCCAGTGGTAGGGATGCACATAAAATATGAATGATTACAGTGCAGACATTCATGTCAGGATTGAAGTGAGTGTGGGTTGCCTTCCAAAAACATTTTCTTTCCCCTCATCTCCAGATATAAACTTTTTCATGCCTTCAGGTATGGGTGAAGGTTTAAGAGTCTCAAAACCAGTTTTCAGGAACTCTTTTACAAATTCTGTACCTAGAATGTACTCTTGTAAATGCTGTGGGGGTAGTGAGGATCCAAAGGTACAGTCTGTAAACTATGGGCTGTTATGAATTCACTTGGGTGTGCTGTGGTTCAGCGATGCAGGTCATGGAGAGAACAGAGACATCTCTAAATCTGGGATTCTGTATCTCTTTCTCATTATATGACTTTGGGGAAATTGTTTCACTTCACCAAAACTTACTCTCCTCATTAGTGACATGCTCTTCCTTCCTAGCAGGGGACACTTAAATTTATCTGGGAATGAATGAATAATGTGGTATACAAATGCTATAATAATTCTTTTGTTTACAACTATCCCAGAAACTGTTCCCGTCCCGAATTTCCTGGGCACACAATTATCCAACACCACATCGATGCAATGTCACCCAAGAGTCCAGGACAACAGGAGTAACAGAAAACTGAAGCATAGCTTGAGAAAACAAATGCCTCCTCAGGAAGCTGGATCTAGAGGAAGACTGGAACCAGCAATCAACTCTGCACCCTCACTGTGAACCTGGCCTCTAACTACTTCTCTAGGAAGCCCAACACCAGCCTCAAGTAGAAAAAGTACCACCATACACCTAACAGAAGTTGGTAGGGCTGGTGAAAATGCAAAGAAGAGCAATGGGTTCAATTCCAGGAAGAATCCTTTCGCAGAAGATTGGAGTTGAGCTTCGTTGAAGTAATGCTTATTGCCTGTGTTAGTTTGGGTAGACTAGAGGAATTGATGGAATATGAATTGAATGTCTAAACAAGCTGATGAAGCCCCAGAAACACCCATTTGTCTACGCAAAAAAAAATTTTGGAAGACATTTACCTGACCAACTAACTTGAAGAAATCTGTATAAATACCTATTCCAAATAAAAGTGACAAATTATAAACAATATCATTAATCATGCAAATGAAATTTTGCTGAAAATCATTCAACAATGGTGACAGCAGTACATTGATAGGGAGCTGAAAAAAGTTCAGGACAGATTGAGAAGAGGATGCGGATGATAGCTATCATTGCTGATCTTGGTCCATCCCAGAGAATGCCAGAAAGATATTCATTGTGTTCTATTAAAGATGGGCCAAAGCATTCAACTGTGTGGGTCATAACAAGCTATGGCTAGATGTGAGAAGAATGAGAATTCTAAAACACTTCACTGTGCTCACTGGGAACTTATACATGGACCAGTTGTGTAAACCGAATAATGGAATATTGCATGATTTACAATCAAGAAAGCTGTGGGTCAGGGTTATAGTCTCTCACCATACATTTTCAATCTGTATGCTGATCAAATAATCCAAGAAGCTGAACGATATGATGACTATGTAGATGACACAATTTTTCTTGTTGAAAATGAGAAGGACTTGAAGCCCTTCCCAATGAAGGTCTGTGTTAGTCTGGGTAGACTAGAGAAGCAAATTAATTGGGCTGAGCCCCGGTAGCATAAGTGGTTGACTGCCACCTGTGGGCTTGGCGGTTCAAATGCAGCGGCAGCTCTCAGAAGTAGGGCTGGATAGATCCCACGACCACCAGAGGGCAATAATGCCAAAAAAAGAAACAAGTTAATAAACACTCACTTATGTAGAGGAAAGAGCTTTATGTATAAGAGCAATTGACTGTGAGAAACCATCCCAGTCCAGTCCAGATCAGTTCCATGAGTAGAATATTAGCCCATATATCTGATACCAATCTATAAAGTCCTCTTCAGAATCATGAAACACATGCAATGACACCAAATGCAGGAAGACCACAGGCCAGTAGGTAGGAAGTCTTGTGGATCCAGTGGCATTGTAAACATCTCAACGCTTACAGGGGTTTCCACATGGCTCCTGCAGTTCCCAGGCCTCAGGCTGCATCAGGGTAGCTTATGTGGCTTTTCATCAGCAATGTCTTGAAGGGAGTGACAAGTGATCCACCTCCAGCAAGCTATTAATCTCCTTAGCACCTCTACATGAGGTCATCAAGCTGCAATCTGATTGACAGGTAAACTCCATCCCTTTGCTCATAAGTCTCAAATTGACAACAGATTATGTAACTACCACAAGGTGAAAGATTGTAGCATTCACTATAGATTACTGTGGAGAACCAGCCTCCACAACCAAATGGGTCCTACAGGACAATTGGGAAATTGAAGGGTAAATTAAATGGCAACCAACAATAACAGTCTCAGGAATATGATATCCTAAACTTCCCTGTCCCTGGGACTATACAAGTTAGGAAACCCCAGAAAGAGTAAAGGTTGGCATGTGCCCCCGGGAAGAGTTGTCTGATGGCTCTCAGTGGTTTTATAATCATGGGGTGTCCAGCTTGTCATCCTCGGAGTCACACACCTCCACAACTAGCAGCCTGTCATTGAAACTGATAAATGATAATAACCTTCATGATTAGATCTACCAATGATGACCTGCCTTGGTAATATCTAGCAACCAATTGGAATAAATTTTTCTCTGGGATATGAGTTGTTTCAAGAATATTTAGACATTCTGATAAACTTTATTTGCACTTCTTATACATATATTAGTGTCACCAGTTTTGTTTCTTTAGAAAATTCTATCTAATGTATTGTGTTGGGTTGGGCATTCTAGAAAAATAAAACAAGTGGCACTTGTATGTATTATATATGGGAAGTTATTTATATCAATGTGGCAGTCGTGTGCTTATGTTAACTTTATTATTGAAATGTAGGGGTGGAGTCTAGTCCGTTAATCTGGAGATAGCCATTGAGTAGCCAATGAGGCCTCTATGTGAACATGGCTTTCACCTGAGACTCCTGGGAAATCTCACGATATTTCCCTCATGAAGAGGAGAAGCTATCTCCCCCAGTTGTTAGGAGTTAGTCTCAGAGACGATTAATCATAGACAACACAGGATGGCAGCGTCCAGGAGGCTGGAGGAGCCAGCGGAGAGACCACACGACTTTGCCCTGCAGGAGCCAGACCTCTGAGGCTGGGGCAGCCACATGGAAGCCTCTGCCAGCACTGAGTTGCTTCTGCCACCACGGGATGCTGTTGATGGACCCTGAGCCCTGGAATCGAGGAGCCATGGGGATACTCCTGTCGGTGCCGGGACTCTGCACCCACTGACCTGTAACTTTGTGAGTCGGAAGGAGACTTTATGGGCTGATTTCGGGCATATGGGTTAATATCGGACTTGTGACTTTGAGCTGGACTGGGCTGGGATGTTTTCTCAATGTCCTGTTCCTCTTGAATATAAACCCATTCCTTCTATCCATATGCATGTCTTTGAAATTTGTTCCTCTAATCTACCTGGACTAACACAATCAAGATATGGCTTACAGAGTTTTAGAAATAGGTAAAGTCAGAGTAGCCAGCTAATGGATAAGTCCAGTTCAAGTCAAGTTAGTCTCCTGATGGTTCCTGAGATTGGAAATGGGAGATCAAGAAACCAGACCGAGATAATGAAGCAGAGACCTCAAGGGGCACAGGCTGGTGGGTTAAGAGATCTGAAGTCAGCCAAATGAACTCTCAGCTAGCAATCTGCTGATGGTTTCAGAATCCAAAGGTGACAGGACAGGAGATGGAGGAACCAGATAGGAGATCTAGCTCTGACAGAAGGTGAAGGACCACGCATGACTTGACTCTTCGGGGTCCCTCTTTCTTATACAAAACAAGGTATATGACATCAGAGGGGTGTCATCAGGCTGGGACACAATGATAGTTTGAACCCTACCTCTATCATTAGCCCAGAGTGTCTAGTTGGCATCGTTTCTACACAGACCATGTATGTTCCTATTTGAACTTTATAAAGATGCAGTATAGACTGTGTAAGGGAACTTAGCTCTGAGATAGTTAGCAAAATCTGAACTGGCTCGTCAGACGTTTTAGGTCTAACTCTGTCATTGGTTCTGCTGTCACTCTGGCAGTAGCTAGTTTCCATGCAGATTTAATCTTACACACCAGGAAATGTTTTCCTTTGTGAAAAAGTCAAGAATGTCAAAATAAGGTTTCTAAGAAGAGATCTGGGTGCCCCACCTTCCTAAAAATCACTCCTGCACAGAAAAAAAAATCCTGCTTGAACAGGTTATTTCTAAGAGAGCATCCATCCATAATTATGACATAATTACCTGGTGATTTCCTCTCATCACCTAGCCTTGAAATTACTGAACTCTAATCTAGTAGCTACACATATGTGCAGCAACAAAGTCCCATTTCAGAAAGGCCCGCCTTGCAATGATCCAAATGGATAACTTCCAGTCTAGCAGCGTTGTTCCAGGTCTTTGTTCTCTCCCTATAAACAGTCCCCAGAGCATTGCCAATTTGAAGTGCTGGATTTCATTCTGTGGAATTAAAATTCTTCCTGATCTGATTTGTCTTTCCTTCAAATACGTTTGTTGATTTTAATTTAAGCAGGATAGGGTTGGTATGCTATGACTAAACCAAAGACTTCGGTTCTCAACCCTGATGATGCACCAGACATACCTATTGATTTTTTTAGAACTGTATTTGATACCCAGAATGGTCAGAGGAACCAGGAAGCCACACTTTTCAAAACTCTACAGCCACAATTTTTCAACATCTTTATGAACAATCAGGATAATGAGGGCTTTCATACTTGAATTAACTTCCTCCTCCCAATCATATTTCCAGTCCAAAACAGTCACTCATAATTAGTTCTTTAGTAAGGCAGAGTCATAAGGATGAGGTCACTCACAAATCAGCCATTCTGATCTGGTACACTAAATTATTCATTTAATCTAGTTGGATTGTCTGAAAATCTTATCACTGTCTGATAAAATTTAACTGAAATCTTATCTGGTGTCTGATAAAATTTAACCAAAATTGTATCCCTTGCTGTGAGCCTCATGAGGAATCAGCATAGCAAAACTTTTACGGGCTTTTATTTAGGTTCAGCCCTGTTCTTCAGTCCAGCAATGTCTCCCCCTCTGCCTACTCTTTCAAAGTTACTGCTTCTACAATTACAGCTTTTATCATCACATTTATTCCTGTTAAAATTAACACAATTAACTATGTACACTTGGCATCCTCTCTCATCCTCTCTTCTCCAGACTCTTCAGGAAAAGAGGAAACTACCTAGTGCAGATAGTGCCTTGCTTCCCTCATGTTGGGCATATGACTTGCCACTTCCAGCCTTGATCTTCCCCCATTTTACATAGCCAATTTCTTTTTTTTTTTTGGGGGGGGGGGTGGGCATCACTGCTCTCCAGTGGTGGGAGTAGGAGGCCAAGCCCCACTGCTGGAATTGAACCTCTGTCCCAGTGGGCCGCAGTTCTGCGCACAACCACTACGCCACCGGGGCTCAGCCCCATAGCCAATTTCTAAAGTTGCCGGTTCCTGCCCAACCAGTACTCTGCAAAAAGAAGCATGCTTCTTGTCAAAAGAATCCTCTGTGCCAGCTTGCACTTTGAGTACATGCATTCCTAGGCAAACTCAGTCTGGGCCAAGCCATCCAATTGCAGCAATCTTCACCAGCTCTTGGTGGCAATGCTCTCTTTCTTTTTCTCTTTTGACCCAGTAGCTCTGGTGATTATTCATTGGACTGAAATCTGCAAGGCAGCAGATTGAAGCCGCCAGCAGCTATGGAGGAGAAAGACTGGGCTCTATTCCCATAAACAGTTACAGTCTAGAAACCCACAGGGGATCATGATGAGTCAGCCTTGACTTGATGGCAGTGAATTTGTTTAGTTTGGGATTGTTGTGGTGGTGTTGTGTTTTGTGTTTTAATCGTTTTGTTGGGAGCTTTTACAACTCTTATCACAATCCATACATCCATCCATTGTATGTCAAGTACATTTGTACATGTGTTGCACTCATAATTCTCAAAACATATTCTTTCTACTTATGCCCTTGGTATCAACCCCTCATTTTCCTCTCCCTCCCAGCTCCCCTCTCCTTCATGAACCCTTGATAATTTATAAATTATCATTGTTTTGTCATATCTAACACCGTCCAACATCTCCCTTCACTCACTTTCCTGTTGTCCATACCCCAAGGAGAAGGTTACACGTAGATCCTTGTAATCAGCTCTCCATTTTCATCCCACCTTCCCTCCACCCTCTGGTATTGCTACTCTCAGCACTGGTCTTGAAGGAATCATCTGTCCTGGATTCCTTGTGTTTCTGGATCCTATCTGTACCAGTGTCCATCCTTTGGTCTAGCCAAATTTGTAAAGTAGAATTTGGGTCATGATAGTAGGGGTTGGGGGTCAAGGAAGCATTTAAGAGCTAGAGGAAAGTTGTATGTTTCTTCATTGCTACACTGCACCCTGACTGGCTCATCTCCTCTCCAAGACCCTTCTGTAAGGGGATGTTCAGTTGCCTATAGATGGGATTTGGGTCCCCAATCTTCACTCTGCCTCATGCACAATGATAAGATTTTTTTGTTCTTTTATGCCTGATACCTGATACCTTCAATACCTTGTTGTCACAGGATGCTGTGCTTCTTCCATGTTGACTTCACTGTTTCTGAGCCAAATGGTTGTTTGTTTACTCTCAAAGCTTTAAGACCCCAGATGCTATAGCTTTTGATAACTTTTGATAGCCAGAAACCATCAACTTTCTTCATATTTACCTATGCACATATTTGTCTTCAGTGATTATGTTGGGAAGATGTGCATCATGCAATGGCAATTTAATAGAACAAAGAGTTCTTGCATTGAGGAGGTACTTGAGTGGTGACCCAATGTCCATTTGCTACCTTAATACTAAAGCTATAAATATATACACATAGCTCTATTTCCCCATCCTCATATGTAAATATATTTACATATGTACATGCCTGTTTTTAGACCTCTATAAATGTTCTTTGCCTCCTATTTCCTTTTACTTCCCTCTTGCCCCACTACCATGCTCAGCCTTCCTTTGGGTTTTGGTAATTCCTCGCAGTCGCACTTGATCAATCCCTACCAGGTCTCTCACACCGTCCTTGCCACTGATTTGGATCACTTGTTGTTCCGGTCCCTTGTCCCTGGGTCGGTCACCATCGTATCCTTTCCCCACCTCTCCCTCTCCCAAGTTCCCCCTAGAACCATAAGTGCTGTTGTTTTCTCCTCCAGACTGTTCAGCCAGCCTGTTTTATCTAGCTAGAGCTTCAGAGATAATAATATGTACAAAAAAAAACAAGACATAGCAAAACAAAGTGACAAAACAAAACCACAACAACAGCAAATCCAATGACAAAATAAATGAATAAATTTTTAAAAGAAAAACCTGTAAATAGCTCAAGGTCTATTTGATAACCTCCAGGAGGGTCCTCTGGTCCATTCCTATGAGGTGCCACGCCCTGGCCCCAAAGTCTATCCTCGGTACTCCCTCAGGATCTCCCCGCTCTGCTATACCTGCTACTCTGTCTCACACGCTTAGTGTTTTGCCTCAGTGTGGTGGGGTCAGACCGGGCCAATCCCACCATTTTGTCTCCAGCATTGTCCCCTGTAGGACCATGGGTCAGTGAGGGATGTTGTGCCTCATATGGTCCACTGTGTGCATTGACGGTTCTGAGTGTGGATATCATCCTCCAGGTTTGGTGGGCCAGGATGCACTCCCTTCTTCTCTCTTGCTCTTCCTTCATTGGTCTCTTTGTGTTCTTATCAGACATGTCCCTCTCCCAGAGCTGCAGCTTTAGTGCTGTCCTCCAAAGTAAATTCTTCAGGGAGGAGGACACATAGTTGGGATTGGGGTCGGGCCCTCAGGGCCGCCACTGGTTCCCTACCCCATGATAGCACACTCCATTCACATCCAGGAACACCAGATTGAAGTCTGGTCCCTCTTTCCCTGTGAAGATATAAACCGTATGCTCCTCTTGAGTGGGTTAGCGCCCTGTTCCCCCACTATATATTTCTATCTTTTTTAACCCCTCCTATTTAATTGGCCACCATAGGTACCCCCGGATTTGATCTGGTCCCTGCCATACTTCCTGGACCTCACCCAAGGAATGGTTGTACACAGTAGCTTTTCCCCTATGTCTCTGTTGTATTTTTTAAAAACTTACCTCAACAGACTCATGTTATACTTGTCCTTTGTGCTTGGCTTACTTCACTTAGCGTAATTTTCTCCAGTTCTTTCAATGCAATGATATGCTTCAGGTGTTCATAACTGCATCTTAGTGATGGGTAGTACTCCACTGTATGTATGTCCCACAATGTTTTTAATCTATTCATCTGTTGATAGAAATTTTGATTGTTTCCAACTCCTTGCACTTGTGAACTCTGCTGTGATGAACTCTGGAGCACAGATGTCTGGTCATGGTTTCTTTCTTGCCTCTTCTGGATATATGCCCAGTAGGGGGAATATTGGGTCATATGGTCACTCAATTTCGTCTATTTTAGAAATCAGCAAATCAATTTCCATAGTACCTAGACATACCTTGAGCTTATTCTTGTGCGTTAAGTGAGGTAAGAGTCCTGCTTCATTTTTCTACAGGTAGATATCCATTTTTTCCAGCATCATTTATTGAAAAGAACATCTGCTTTCCATTTGATATTTGGGGGGGGGGGGCGCTTATCAAAATCAGTCGCCTGGATGCTGATGTTTTTATTTCTGGATCTTCAGCTCTTTTCCACTGGCCTATCTGTTGTTATACCATCGTCATAATGTTTTAACTACTGTGACCATATAATACATGCTGAAGTCAGGTATAGCAAGCCCTCCCACTTTGTCCTTCCTATTGATGAGTTCTCTGCTAATTCAGGGCTTCTTCCCTTTCCTTATGAAGTTGGAAATCAGTTTTCCCAATTTTTTGAAGAAGGATCATAGTATGGGGATTGGGCTAGCATTAAACTTAGATAGTCCCGTGGGCAGAACTGACATCTTTACCAGATTGAGTCTTCCAATCCACAAGCATGAGATATTCTTCCATTTCTTGAGGTCATTCTTGGTTTTTTGTAATAGTGTTCAATAATTTTCTTAATACAAATGTTTCATTTTTTAGTCAGGTTTATCCCTAGATATTTCAATTTGTACTTGGCTATTATAGATTTTTAATTACCTCTTCTGTGATCTTTTCTGATGTGTACAGCAGACCAATAGACTTCTGTTTGTTATCATGTATCCTGCCACTCTGCCATATTCCTCTATTGCTTCCAACACTCCACTTATGGAGTTTTTCAATGTATTGAATCATATTGTCTTCAAATAATACTTTCATCTCTTCCATTCCCACATGACTACCTTTGATGTCTTTTTGTCTTATGTGGTCAGCTAGAAGCTCCAGTGTGATATTAAATAGGAGTGGGGGCAAGAGGCACTCTTGTCTGTTACCCTTTTTCAGTGAAATTATTTTCATCTTTTCTCCATTGACTACCATGCTGTCTGTTGTTGTTGTTTTTTTTTCATATTTAGCTTGTATTATATTGACGAATTTTCCTTCTATTTCTATCTTCTTGAGTGTCTTAAATAGTAATGGGTGCTGGATGTTGTCTAATTATTTTCCCACATCTATCAATATTATCATGTGGTTCTTATCGCTTTTCCTGCCAATGTTGCAAATAATACAAATGGTCTTTTGTATGTTGGAGCATCCCTGCACCCCTGGTATGAATCCCTCTTGGTCATATTGAATTATTTTTATATGCTTTTGTGTTTCATTGGCCAGTATTTATTGAGGATTTTTGCATCCTTCTTTGTCCTTCTGTTGATTTTCAGCCTATGGCACAGTGATCGGAGAGAGACATCTGTGTAATCTCTATATACTTGAATTTACTCAAGTTTGACTTGTGGTCTATCTTCAAATATGTGCCATGTGGGCTTGAAAATAATGTGAATTTTGTTGCATTTGGGTGGAAAGTTCAAAAAGTATCTATCAGGTCAAGTCATCCAATTGTGTTGTTGAGATCTGTAACCTTCTTGTTGAGTTTCATTCCCAGTGACTGCCTTTTTCAGAGAGCAGTGTATTAAAGTCACCTATTATAAGTGTACATCCTGCAAATTCTTTTTTCATTTCTTGGAGTGTTTGGCTTGTTAATTTCATGGGTCTCTCATTAGGCATGTATATATTTATTATGCTCACTACTTCTTGGTCTACTGTTCCCTTGAGCATTATATATTGCTCTCCTTGTCTGTTGTTATGACATGAACCTTAAGATCAATTTTGTCAGATATTAAAATGATTACCCCTGCTTTTTTTTCGCATTGTCATTAGCTTGATGTATTATTTTCAAGTCTTTAATGCTCAGCCTGTTTTTGTCTCAAGCTTGAGATGGGACTCCTGTAGGCAACAGATTGATGGATTATGTTTTCTGAGTCAGTTAATTAGTCTCTGATTTTTAATGTCTGAGCATAGGCCATTGATATTCAATGTTATTACATCCATCTGTAGACTCTGTGATGGCATCTTGTACCTTTTGTATTGGGTGTTTTTATGGCTACCTATCTTATCAGTTTGTGTTTGTGTGGTTCTGCATGGTTCATTCTTGCCTTCTTTCCACTCTTTGAGCCAATGCTATCTTGTGGGCTGTTTTCTCTTTGTTGTCCTATGTGTAAAGTTCTATGTAATGGTCTCTTATTAGCATTAGTATTGATCTTCTGCCCATACAGGATCATCAAGGATCTTTTGTAGGGCTGGGATTCTTTTTGTGTATTCTTTGAGTTTTTCTTTGTCTATGAAGACTCTTATTTTTCTATCTATCTTAATAGATAATTTGACTGGGTATAATATATTTGGGTTTGTGCTTTTTTCCTTCATTTTTTGGACTATGCCACTCAATTCCCTCCTTTTCTTCTTCATGCCTACTGATATGTCTGAACATGCACTTATTTCAGTACCTTTATACGTGACTATTTGCTTTTCCCCAGGTGCTCTTATGATCTACTTTTCCTCATAGTTGGACAATTTAACTATTATGTGACTTGGTGACTTCTTGGAATTCAGTCTGGCTAGTGTTCTTCCAGCATCCCAAATGGTTGCCTGGTTTTCATTTATTAAGTTAGGGAAGTTTTCATCTAAGAATTTCCTTGATATTTTCACTGTCAACATCTTTGTTGTGTCTTGTACTGGTACTCCAATTATTCTCATATTGTTTTTCTCCATAGCATCAGACATCACCCTCAGGTTTTCTTCAGCTTCTCTGATTGTATTATTTGACTGCTTTTTCCATTTGCTAAGGTCTGCTTTGTTATCCTCTAGGTCACTGGTGTGATTATCAGCTTCCTCGAGTCTGTTGGAAAAGTGTACCAATTTACCACTGGATTTTGTGATTTCATCCCTTCAGTTTTGTGTTTTCCTTTAGTGTGTTGCCTTTATCTCCTCTAACATTTTATCATTTATCTGTATTGTTTTCCTCATGTCCTATATGACTAGAAACAGTATTTTTGAAATTTTATTTCTGTGGCAGGTCAATATCTGCTTCCTCTATGCACATCATTAGGCTCATGATTTATTCCGGCGTATTCTTTTGTTTCTCCTGATTTTTCATTGAGGGTCTTGGGCCCAGTTGCTGTATACATGTTGTTTAGAGGAATCCAGATCCATCTTCCAGAGTCAAAGAGATCTGGGATTTCTTTGGGGGAACGCGTTTGAGTGCTTCTATGAACTACCTACAGGTATTGACCTGGAATTGGGCTACCCCAATCTGTATCTTCATATGGTTCCACTATTACCCTAGCCAACTAGTAAACCATTATTTGGAATGTGAGTTGCATAGTCTTCTCATGGGAAGTTGGTCAGGTGGTTGTGGGTGTTTCACTGACTGATCTCTAATTAAACTGTAGTGGTTTGTCTCACAGTGCTTGGAGCGCCTTAAATGGTGTGCAGTGTTTCCCTTTGCCAAGCAGAGGGCAAAGGTGTCTACCATCCTTGGTGTTGAGCACTGTAGCTGGCAGGGAGAATTACCCTAGTCAAAGAGGTCACAGTGAAGGTTGGGCAGGTGTTCCTTTGGCAGCATAAAACACCACCAGGGTGCGCAGGGGTTCTCCTGGTCACTTGTAGGGCCTTGGGGTTTAGGATGGAGTTACCCCACCTGTTTGAAGAGGAGAACCCCCAGACACTTGGGGTAACGAGGAGGACTGGATTGATTTCCCCAAGTGCATGTAAAGCCAGTAAATGTGGGCAGGAGCTCCCCCAACTGGACCTTCAGGGTTGCCCTAGGTGGAGGGGAGTAGCTGAGAGGCTGATAGTGGCTTCTCATAGGAAAGAGATGGAGAATAGACGAAAAAGAGAGAAAGGAGAACACAAAAGCAGGTGCAAAAATACCAAGAAAACTAGCACCCACTCACACGCAAAAAATGCAAATACTAAACAAAAGTAAAAACAGTCAAAAAAGAAAACAACAAAAGTTGTTTTCCAACTGAATATGCTGAGACTGTGGCAGGAAAGAGAGAGGAGGTTAAAAAAAAAAAGGAAAAAATAAGAAGTAACCAACAAAAGGAAGAAAAAGGTGAAGAGAAAAAAATGAAGAAATAGCTGAGCTCCTTGTCACGCCATGTGTAGCTACCTTAACCATATGCAGCACTGTCACATGTGGCAAGCTTTAGCTTTCCCCACTAGGTGGGCAGAGTTGCCTTAGTCAGAGAGTAAGAGCCTGGAAATCAGCAGTGGCATGCAGAAGGAAACAGAGGGAGAGGAGAGAAACAGAAAAGCAGAAAGAGAGGAGAACAGAACAGAGAGAAGACAGAAAGAAAAAGAAAGGGAAGAGAAAGAAGGGGAAAACTGTGCTCTCTAGGAATGACTGTGGTGATAAAAAGAGGAGAAAGAGAGGAGAAAATAAAGAATGGAAAGGCCTGGAGTTCCCTGGCTGAGCCTGGTGAGGTGGCATCTGGGAAAACCCAAACCAGAGGCTCCTTCATGCCATAACCTTTCCCTGCCCTGCTTTGGAAGGCAAGTGACCCTTTTCTGGGGGCCGAGAGCACCTGTCCTAGCTAAGGCCTTGTGGTCAGAGGAAACATGATTGCCCCAGTCAGTTTCCTTCAGACTTATAGGGACAGCAAAAAATAAAATAAAGAATAGAGATAGCTGATCCCTGATTGCCTGAATGTGGGACTGGAGGAGTTTAAACCCTGCCCCAAGATGGCAGGTTGGTGTGCTCTTTTAGTGCAGGTCCTAGTGGTGCTGGGCAGAATTGCTCTAGTTGGCGAGATCACCTCAGAGGCCCAACGGAGGTTTCCTCAGCAGCACAGAGCACTGTATAGGGCTGTTACAGCTGCCTGGTGTGATGTGCAGAACTTACAAGAGAGCTGGCTGAGGTCTCCCTGCCCTTTGAGTTGAGGTGCCCTAGGCAGAGGGTAGTGGACTGGAAGTCAGCTGTGAAGTATGGTAAGAAAGAGAGGGAGAGAACAAAACAAAACTAAGCCTATTGAGATCGACTGCAGTGGGAAAGATAGAAGGGTGAGAGACTAAAGAAAGAAGAATAGAGTGGTAAAAAAGGAGATAAATGGGGCATGATTTCCTGAACATGGGGCTGAAAAAGTCCCTACTCTCCCTCAATGTAGCAGGGTGGTATGCCTGCTTGGTGAGGTGTCCCACAGATGCTGGGTGGGATTACCCTCGAAGAAAAGATGACAACAGATGCCAGGTGGCAATTCCCACAGCATTATTGAGCACTGGAGTTTACTAGTTTCCCTGCCTTGTGCTGTATGTAGCACTACTGCATGGGGGAGGTATTCCCTCAGCCCTATCTAGAACCCCAGGACAGGCAGAACCTCTTCAGCAATGTGTAGAATCATTGAAGGGAGGTGGGCTTATTGTCCTATCTAGACTGCTGATGCCCTACTAACTCAAGGTTTGGGGGTGATTTTCCTCCTGGCCAGGTAGAATAGAATTACATTAAACTGACTCCTGGCTTTGGGTTCTGGATCTGTGCTCAGTTAGAAACTGAGACTTGCAATAGAGGAAACAATTAGCAGGGAAAGGGCATTTATAGAGGTCTAAATAAAGGCATGTGTGCATATTTATAGGTTTAGTATTAAGGTAGCAGATGGAGTACCTCCATCAAGTACCCCTGAATGCAAGAATACTTTGTTCTATTAAGCTAGCATTCCATGGTGCTCACCTTTCTGACACAATTGCTGCAGACAAAGTGGGTGCATAAGTAAATGTGGTGAAGAAAGCTGATGGAGCCCGCCTATCAAAAAATACAGTGTCTAGGCTCTTAAAGACTTGAAGGTAAAGAAGCAGCCATCAAGCTGAGAAGCAACAAAGCCCACATGCAAAAAGCAAACCAGCCTGTGTGATCACAAGGTGTCGAATGGATTAGGTATGAGGCATCAAAGAACAAAAAAAATTCATATTATTGTGTGCTCACCTTCCTGCTACCAAAAGATATAGCATCTGGGGTCTTAATGGCTTGAAGGTAAACAAGTGACTGTCAAGCTAAGAAACAACAAAACCTACATGGAAGAAGTACACCAGCCTGTTTGATCACCAGCTGTGGAAGGGATCAGGTATAAGACATCAAAGAACAGAAAACCATATCATTGTGAATGAGGGGGAGTGCAGAGTAGGGACCCAAGGTCTATCTATAGGCAGCTGGACATCACCTAACAGAATGGTCCCAGGGAGGAAATGAGCCAGTGAAGGTGGAGTGTAGCAATCATGAAACATACAACTGTCCTCTAGTTTCTAAATGCTTCCTCCCCACACACACACCCTCCACCCCCACTATCATGATCCCAATTGTACCTTACAAATTTATTTAAACCGGATGATGCACACTGATGCAGATTGGAACTATAAACATGGGAATCCAGGACAGGTGATCCCTTCAGGACCAGTGGTGAGAATGTAATATCAGGAAGGTGGAGAGAGGGTGGAGTAGAAAGGGGGAACCTATTACAAGGATCTACATATAGCCTTCTCCCTGGGGGAGGGACAACAGAAAAGTGGGTGAAAAGAGATGTTGGACAGTAGAAGATATGACAAAAAAGTAATAACATAAATTACCAGGGGTTCATGGCAGGGGGGCGGGGAGAAAAATGAGCTGATACCAGGAGCTCAAGCAGAAAGCAAGAGTTTTGAGAATGACGATGGCAACAAATGTACAAATGTGCTTGACACAGTGGATCTATGCAGGGGTTGGGATAAGAGTTACATGAGTCCCCAATAAAATGATTTTTTTTTTAAATCAAGAAACAGAGACTTCCTCCAGAAGGTCTTTGCTATGTTGAGAGTCTGGGCCCTGTAGTTAATTTCTGGCATTCCTTAGCATGGTCTCCCTTCCTATGTAAATGATGTTAAGGGATTCCTACCTGTTGCCTTGGAGTAGAACAATGAGTCTGGGATTTATAGTTTTTACCAAGAAAATATTTTCTCTCTTTTTAATAATGGGCTTATGAGGTGCCCTGATTTGGGGGGATGTCACGTTGACCCCCAGAGGGGGAAATCCGTGTTGTCAAGGAGGTTGTTTTCTTCTCAGTCAACTGGAATTGAATCTGCCCCCTTGGACTAGGACTATCTGCTCATTTTCTGCCACATCATGACCTGGCACAGGTAAATTCTTGCTTTTTCCTCTGCTCCAAAATGTTGGATACATGCCGACCCCACTCAGCAGGCTATGAGGTCAAGGCAGCTAGCAGTGCGGGGAGCTCTAGTGTGGGGTCCTATGACTAGGTCTCAGAGGTTCTCCTCGTGTCTGGGATTCTGTCCCCTTTAGGATGTCAGCCTGGGGAAATTGCTACTTACTTCAAAACTAGGGCATCCGTAGCTCTTCAGCTGGAACCCTCAAGCCCAGCCTCTGGACCTAGAGAAATTTAGTGCCTTCTTGGTTTGCTTTGTGAATGGTTCGCTTTCCCATTTCTAACCACTTGGATTTAAGAGGAACATATCTAAATGCAGCCCATCTTTTTCATTGTGCCTCCATTCTTATACTCGTCTCATAACTCTGTTATCAAGCATACTGTACGCTCTTTAACTCCAGGAGACGTTTCTTTCGATAACTCTGACTTTTTCTGAATCAATAGATCCAAAAGCAAACCACTCTCTTGACATCTAAAAGCAAAGCAGTTATTTTTATCCCTGCAAGTCTCATTTAAATGTAGATGTTCTACTCCCAGGACTCTGAGTGGGGCTCAGGTTTTCTACCTAAACCCACAAAATTCTAAACACAGGTCATTTAAACGAATAATCTGTGTCTCTTTCGGGCAACCCTAGTCCCCGTTTTAGCATAACGAACCAATTGTTCATTGAAGGTCAATTCACGTGCTCTCTGTACTTTGTAATACTCAATATCCATTCCATCACCCATTTAAGTCTGTTTTACAAGATAAGGTAAGAGAAACATGCAATGCTTAAGTACAGTTAGACAAACACATTTTTTTCTTCCTTGTTTTTATATGCAGACCTACATTGATAGGAATAATTGCAACAATAACAAAAAATAGAAATAGGCCAGAGTGTGGAGGAATGGGCAGGTGAACCCTGGTGCAGATACACAATGGAGTACCATGCGTCCCAGAAAAACAAAACCTCTCATGACTTGGGCAAAATTGGAAGACATTTTACTCAACAAAGTTAGTCAATCTCAGAAAGGTAAATGTTTCATGATACTGTTACAGTAGAGGGGCAGGGGAAAACAAGAAAAACTTTTTCACACCAATGGAAAAAACTTTGAGGACTATGATGAGGACAGGGATTGGAAGGAAGAGAGGATGGAAAAGGAGGAAAGGAGGACATGGGGTGGGGGAGAAAAACAGGAAGAAGAGGCATACACACAGGCAGTTCCTGGGATACCATCACCATTCCTATGAGATGCTTACGCAACTATGTATTGTACATATTTCTTTGTATGTGTTTTACTCCACAAATAAGAAAAATCATCATAAACAAATATGAAGTTTTAAAAGCGTGAAAGAGGGTTACAGCCTTAGGAACTCTTCAGTTTCCTGATCCATCTGATCCAAACACTGGTGTGAATGGTTATAAAAGGAAGAAAAGAAACTCAAAACAGATTTTAATTCTTTTGAAAAAATGAACAAAGTTTTAAATAAACAAAAACTTTACTCCTAGCCAAGCAGTTAAATGTCTTAGTTTTGCTCAGCACAGAGCCATTCAAAATGCTGCGTTCAGTGACATCCCAGTCCCTGTGGAGTTTCTCTAAGCCTCCGTTCCTCACCTGTAAAATAGGAATGACTGTTCCTGTATGGCAGGGTGTGAAACACATAACCCCCCCTTTTTTTTAATACCAGTTTCGTCTTTTCTCTATACCTTCATGATCTTCCTATATACATGCTTTTATTCTAGCCTTAGGCCTCTGGTGAGGTAGAACAAGAATGTCTGGTCCCCTATGATCCATTTTGTTTATTTGGCCTGGCTTTTGTCCCAAGGCACTGCAGACACAGGTTTTGTCTTCGCAGCTGCTGCGTGACATATCTTATTGCATTTTTAGCCAATACAGACAATAGCCAGCCAAAGTGTCATTGAGTGGTGCTGTTCGCAAGCCAATTCTCCAATCCTATAAAAGAGGGGTCTTGCCTTCTGCTGACTACAAATACTCTGAAGAGATACTCTATATGTGAACAAATATGTATTAAGAGGCTGTGGGAGATGGATGATTTTATGCCAGCTTGACACTTCTGACTAGGGGTAGAGTGCCAAACTTGTCAATCAAGTGGTAACCTGTCAATCAAGTGATACCTCCTTGAGGGTGTGAACTTTTGTATAAGAATGAGCAACTCTTGGAATTGCCTCTCTCTGTCCCTTCACCTTCCTGCCTGATAGAATTCTGCCTAAATGCAGAATGCCATGCAGGCCATTCACCCCTGACGGTTGTCGGGGCCCTGCCATATTTCCACCTGCCTTGGAGCCACAGCACTGCATCCACTGGCCTATGATCATCCCACATTCCACTCACCTCGTTTTGTCATCTGGCCTGGAGCTGTGCGAGTCTTGACAGAGCTGGGCTAGCATGGGAATTAGACTGGGCTGGAGCTCCTTCGTCATGTACAATTGCTGCTTGTTATAAAGTTCTTCCTTGTACATAGATGAGTGTCCCCAGGTTTTTCTCTACACAACTCAGCCTAACAGAGAGGCTTACAAGTAGTTATGATGAGGGCCTATGCAATGCTTATTCCTCTCTTCTGGAACAAAAGAACCATCAATGTTTAGAAAGAGCTGCAGGTGGGAAAAGGAAATGGTGTTTATTTGTAAGCTAGGAGATTTTCAGGAAGTGGGTCACGTAAGAGGGATTATGTTTATTAAGTGTGCTGGCACCAAACCCTTCAAGATGGAATCCATCCCAAGGACTTCTGGTACTAGGGAACAAGACTTATTCTGGATATCACA
Organism: Nesogale talazaci; assembly: GCA_004026705.1. Taxonomy (NCBI): domain Eukaryota; kingdom Metazoa; phylum Chordata; class Mammalia; order Afrosoricida; family Tenrecidae; genus Nesogale; species Nesogale talazaci. Next base: position 37,138 of record PVJH01019118.1, read on the forward strand.
GTCAGGTCAATTTGTTGAAGGTAATATCATGTTGTGATAATGTCCTCTGTGCATACTCTTGCTATCAGACCAATTCAATTGCCCTCAAGCTATGCTAACAGGAAACTCTGCAGTCTATAATGCATATCACTAATGCCACCATTTCTGTGGGCAGAGACTGAATCCCTTCTTACCTGAGTGAACTGGACCTGAGAGTTAGGTAAGAATTTACAAGGAAATGGTCCTCCAGCCCTACTAACCCATCTCAAAAGTATGAGTCATAAGTTTTGTTTCCCCAGCCCTTCATTCTTTCTCTTACAAAGGCCCATAGTTCTTGGATTCTGGAGTAATTGCAAGGAATCTCATTTCTGATGACAACTGATAAAATGGTATGAAATTAATTAAATGGTTCTGGCTGCACCAAGACACTTCCTCTAACTTCAGAAGAGAGAAGGAGAATAATTATCAGCATTAATAGTCCAAAGCTGATTGCTTAGAAGTGAAGGTCATCCACCCATCCACTTTCCAACACCCCACTCGACCAGTAAGACTCTGGTTGAAGGCACTCAGCTCTTTCACTCCATGGGTTGCCAAATCTAACTCCATTGACAAGTTCCTGGAGGTAGCCCACTGAGTCAGGAAGACTCTTGCCCACAGATATTTATATCTCTTTATACCATGGGTCAGCACATTCACTATAATGCCCTTGCTCCTTGAGCCAGAAAACCTACCACAATCTCATGCCAACCCTCCCAGTTTTGCCATCAGCATTTCTCTGGGAGCTTGGGTTCAATGGATATGTTTTGCATCTGTATCTTATTGGTGATAGTGAGGTCCCTACCCTCTGTTCTGAGATTAGTTCTCTTTTAACTCTACCAGATGGCAAAGCGAAACAATGTCCTCTTTTGGATTCCTTATAGCTTATTTTCATGTTCCCACCCCAAGAGTTTTATCTACTTTATTTGCATTAGTATCAATCCGCTGGTTGTGCCATAGCACCTTATGTGCATATTCCTCCCAAGCTCTTGGTAGGAACTATAAGATCACAGTGAAGACATACAATAATTCACTACATCACAAGGATGGCACACTAGCAAATTTAGCAACATGGAGTTCTAAGGAGATTTTGGAAAGAACTGTATCCGTGGGTGCTGAGAGAAGTGTAAAAGTAAAGATAACACAGAAGAAAAAGACAGAGAGCTGGAAAGAGAAACTATATATAATTCTCTTAGAAAATATTGCAATATATTGGAGCAGAATTAAGAGATGAATTAAGTTTGTAGGATTCCTTTACTGAAAGAAATTATATATGCTTGCACACTGATAAAAATAACCTAGAATAGCTTTTTAAAGAAATAATTCAAGGAAGACTACTGAAATGATGTCACTGCATAGGAATGATATGGAATTTGGTGCCCAAGAGGAGTATTAGACTCAAAGGAACCAAAAATACTCAAAGTTAGAAGGGGAAAAAATTGAATGCATGGGTTTAGACGAATGGAGATATTGTGTATACTTGAGTATAAGCTGACCTGAATATCAGATGAGGCACCTAATTTGACCACAAATGGAGATAGTGGAAGTTCTTCTGGCTGTTTCTGTAGTGTCCCTATAATAAAAGGCAAAGCCATTGGCTGAGAATGAGGAGGGAAAAGGAGTAATTAAAGTTAAGGAAAGACAAGAAGTCATAGTCATTGCTTTAGGTACCTAGGGCTACTAAAGCAGAAACACCACATATGAATGGCTTTAAATAAGGGTGATCTTTTTTTTTTTCACTGTTCAAGTGACCAGAAAGCGATATTAGCTATTGGAGATGGCTTTCACTCTGGCAGCTCTATAGAAATATATTTGACTCTTTCATCTTCATGTGACATCTATCTTCCTCTGATTGTGTTTGTCTACCTCCATGTCAACTATTTGTTGTTGTTGTTCTTGATACTAGAGGCCATACAGTTGGTTCCAACTCATAGTGACCCTACATAATGCAGAAGAAAATACTGCCCAATCCTGCACCAACTTAAATATTATTGCTATGTGAGAGACCTTTGTTGCAGCCTTTGGATCAATCCATCTTATCAAGAGTCTCTCTCTCTCTTTTCACTGCTGCTCCACTTACACAACTATGATGTCTTTCTCCAGGTACTGGACTGTCCTGATAAGAGACCAAAGGAATCAAGACCAAGGTTTGTCATATTCACCGCCAAGTGCATTCTGACTGTCCTTCATCCAAGACATAACTTTTGGTTCTTCTCTCAGTACATTGTATCTTTAGTATTCTCTATCAGCACTATAATTCAAATGCATCGATTCTTCTTAGTTTTCCTTATATGTATTGTCCAGTTTCCACATGCATAGGAGGTAATTGAAATGACCATGGATCAGGCACACTTTCAAAAGAGCAAAATGACAGGCTTGCTATTCGACACTTTAAACTGCACTTGTGCAATTGATTTGCCCAATGCAATAAATCATTTGATTTCTTAACTATTGCTTCCATGAGTGGGGAGTCCTACTGGTGTGATGGTTAAGAGTTGGGTCCCTAGCTATGAGGTCAGAAGTTTGAAACCATCAGCCATTCCCTGGGAGAAAGACAGGATTTTCTAGACCCTTAAACAGTTACAGTCTCAGAAACTCACAGAAGTAGGTCTACATAATAGTTACATAATTTCGTGTCAACTTGAAGATAGATAAAAGTGTGGAGGTGGAGGTTAGCCTGTCAGTCAGGTCGCAGCCAGTTGGTGCCTTCTTGTGGGTGTAGCAGTGTCATAAGGTGGGAATCTCCCTCTCTTGCTCTACATTCATCTTCCTGCTGATGGCAGTCAGAGCCCTGGAGATGCGTCCACCACCATTGACTCCTCAAGACTTTGCACCCACAAGACCTGGATTCTTCCTGCATTCTACATCACTGTTTGTGACTGCATGAGCCTGAAGAGGGACTTATGGACTAGTATCAGACTTACGGACCTCCGTTGGACTGGGTTAGGATGTTTCCCTGGTATACAAAATTTATAATATAGAACTCCTATTTCTGGAAGAAAATTTCCCCACCGTAATGAATGAGGATTAGCCACTCATACAGGAAGCAGAGAGGACACCAAATAGATTGAACCCCAAGAAGAATTCACCAAGGCATATATAATAGTTAAATTATCCAACTTTGAGGAAAAAGAGAAAATCCTAATGGTAGCAAGAGAAAGGAAGATGGTCACATACAAGAGCTCTCGGGTTAGAATATGTGCAGATCTATCAACAGAAACCACGAAGAGGGAAAGAGACTGGACTAAGATCATCCAGAAACTGAAGAAAACAATGCCTCTCCTAGAATTCTCTACCCTGCAAAATTATCTATCAAAATAGAAGGAGAGAGAAGGGTTTTCCAGGATAAGGAAAAACTTAAAGAATATCTGTGAGGCACCCAACCCTGAGAAAGATCCTTGCTGACTCAGTATGGCCAGAAGACCAATATCCACCAAGCACAAGCAGGAGAACATCATACAACCTAACTCTATCCAGAAGCCAACAAACTGATACCAATCTCTTAGAAAATATGGCCACAGGAGGAAAGCATGACAATAAAGAAGCCCCCAACAAAAACACAGTGCATCAATAAAAAAAGTAATAGAAAATCATCCAAATCAAAAGGCATGAGATGTCAGCAATGACCCAACAGGTTGGGATAATAACTCTAAATGTAAATGGTCTCAACTTCTTCATTAAAATAGAGCGTCTTTCAGACTGGCTTGGAAAACATGATCCATCAATCTGTTGCCTGTAGGAAACACATCTTAAGATTGCAGACTTAAGAATAAGCATAAACTAAGAATAAAAGACTGAAGGAGGACATATCAGGCAAATGGTGACTCAAAAAAAGCAGGAGTCACAATCCTAATCTCAGACAAAATTAATCTCAAAGTTCAAACCATAAAGAGAGATAAGGGGGTGCACTTTATAATGCTCAAAGGGTCACTTCACCAGGAACCTGTGAGCATCAAAAACATATATGTGCCGAATGAGAGACCCATGAGATTCGTCAAACAGACTATTCAGAACATGAAAAAAAGATATCACAGACTCAACAATTATAGCATGGGACTGAAATATACCACTTACAGAGAAAGATGGATCATTGAAAAGAAGTTCAGCAAAGAGATTATAGAACTAAAGAATACAATTAGGCAACTAGATTTGATAGACATGATTAGAGCTGTCCATCCAAATGCAAAAAATACACATTCTTCTCAAGTCCACATGGCACATTTTTGAAAATAGACCACATGCTGGGTCACAAGTCAAGCCAAAGTAAATTCAAACATATAGAGTTCATACAGACATCCTTCCCTGATCACCATGCCATAAAGCTGGAGATCAATAAAAGGACAACCAGGAAAGAAGATAACAAATAGTTGGTGGATAAATAATGAGCTTCTGTAGCCTGAGTGGGTACTGACCCAGACCAGAGAGGAGATAAAAAGTTTTTAGAAGCTAATGAGAATGAAAACATCTCATATCAAAACCTTTGGAATACGGTGAAAGCAGTCATCAGAGGGAGCTTGATTGCAATAGGTGCATATGTGAAAAAGGAATAGAGACTTATGAGAAACATGCTCACATTAAAACCTCAACAATTAGAACAGAGTCAACAGAATAATCCCTCCAACAGCAAAAGAAAAGAAGCAACGAAAATCAGGGCAGAGGGGGCTGAGCCCCGGTGGCATAATAGTTGAGTGTGGGACTACAGCCCACAGGCTTGGCAGTTCAAATCCAGCAAGAACTCTCCAGGAGCAAGGCTGGGTAGCTCCCACGACCACTGGAGGGTGGTGATGCCCCCCCAAAAAAATCAGGGCAGAGTGGAACCATTGGAAAGATAAAAGAATAATGCCGAAGATCAATGTGGCAAAAAACTGGTTCTTTGAAAGGACATAGAATTGCACACACTGCTGACAAAATTAACCAAAGAAAGGAAAGAGCATGCAACAGTAGGCAGGATGAGAAAATAAACAGGGGTAATTGCAACAGATCCTATTGGGATTAAAAGGATAATCACAACATACTATGAAAGGCTGTACTCTAATAAGTTCAACAATGGCTAAGACATGGACAAATACCTGGAAAAACAATCCCTCCCCAGACTATCTCAGATAGAAGTCAAGAACTGAAACAACCCTATAACAAAAGAAAAAAATAGATATGGTTCTCAAGACGCACCAGCAAAAAGTTCCCAGACCGGATGGTTTCACTGAGAAATTCTACAAAGCTTTCAGGGAAGAGCTGACAATGATCCTCCACAAAGTTTTCCAGAGCATATAAAAAGATGGAAAATCCCCAGATTCATTTTATGAAGCCAGTATAACTTTGATACTCAAACAGGAAAGGTATCTCAGGAATAGAGAACTATAGACCAGTATCTCTAATAAACATGGATGCAAAAATCCTCAATAAGATATTGGCCAATAGAATACCAAAGTATATAAAACGCATAATCCACCAGGATCAGGTAGGATTCATCGCAGGGATGGTCTAATATCTGTAAATCCATCAATATTATACACCACATTGATAAGATAAAGTGTAATAACCACATGATAATATCTATAGATGCAGAGAAAGCATTTGACAACATCCAGCATTTTTTCCTAATACAGACGTTCAGGAGGCTAGGAATGAAAGCGCAGTTCCTCATGTCAATACAAGCTATATGAAAGGCTGACAGTTAAGATCATAGTCAATGGATAAAAGACTAAATCAATCCCACTGAAAGGGACTAGACAAGGATGCCCCTTATCCCCACTGCTATACAATATAGTACTGAAGGTCCTAGCTAATAGCATAAGACACTGGAACAACATCAAAGGTATCCAACTGGGAAAGGAGGAAGTGAAATTATTGTTATTCCCTGATGATATGATTCTGTACATTGAAAATCCCCAAAACTCCACAACTGGAGTATTAACAGCAATAGAGGAATATGGAAGAGTGGTAGGGTACAAGATTAACAAACTTACTTTATACCCCTGACAAGACCATGAAAGAGGAGATTAGGAAGGCAATGCCATTCACAATAGCCAAAAATAAAATGAAATATATAGGGATATATCTAACCAAAAAAAAGACATACAAAGAAAACTATAAAACCCTACTACAGGAAACCAAAAGCAACCTCCACAAATGGAGGAATATCCCATGCTTATGGATTGGGAGACTAAATATAGTAAAGATGTCTATCCTACCCAGGGCACTTTATAAGTTCAATGCTATCCCAATTCAAATACCAACAACCTTCTTCAGAACTGGGAACACTGACCAACAACTTCATATGGAGAGGGGAAAAGCCCAGAATTAGCAGGGATCTCCTCAAGTAGAAGGACACAATCAGAGGGC
>PVJH01019119.1:0-45035 GCA_004026705.1 Nesogale talazaci
AGAGGCAAAGACATAGCACATCTCTCTGACTTCTTTTGTACTGACCCTTTGCCATTCATGCTCCCCCCCCCAACCCCCATTTCATCACCTGGCATCTCATTGCTGAATCTCAGCCATCTGGAGCCCTCTTTGTCTTCTGCATCTGAGATTTGACAGCAACCATCCTCCAAAATTTTACTCAAATGCATACAATCCATCTCCTTATGTTCATTTGTACACTCCCCACCCCTAATCCACACTCTGTCGCCTCTCTTGTGGTCCATTGAAGCAGCCTTATAATCTGTCTCTATGTGCCTTATCATTTTTTTCCCCATTCGGCAGCTAGTACTTCTCATAAACTTGAATACCCGGACTCCTCACGTATTAGCGGTATCTATGAAGACAGCTGAGGGAGAGGCAGCGTGAAGCCAAAAGCAATGACAAAGACCTGAAAGTCCTGAAAGAAGTTGTAGGGTGGAACTAGCAACAGTACCATGAAGGATGATGCCTGCCGTATTTAACTACGAATGACGCATCGCCTTCGGCATATGAAATACAATTTTCAGTAACAGATTTTTTTTTTCGTCTTAGACCAGTACTTAGTTCTACACAGAGCCTAACGTGACCAAATAAGAAAGAGCGCTGGTGGCATGGTGGGTTCTGGGTCGTGCTGCTAACTGCAAGGTCAGCAGTTCAACACTACCACTTTCTCGGTGGGAGGAAAGCTGAGGCTTTCTGCTCCAGCAAAGATTCACGGCCTCAGAAACCCAAAGGGACAGTGCTACTGTGTCACATGGGGTGACTGTGAGTCAGAATCAACTCAAGTGCAGGAGGTTAAGTTTAACAAATCATCATCATCATAAGCCTAAAATACTTCTTTAGAGTTTAAGTAAATTTAGGAGCTGACTCTCTCCCCCTTACCTGAATTTATATTTGAATTTATATTAGACATAGATTTTTCTCTGTAAGTTCCCAAACGTACTTCGCGAACTGCCTCCGTTGTAGAAATAAAAAAGAAAATTCCTCAGTATCCTGTGCTCACACCTTATCGTGCCAGCGCCCCCTGCTGGTGGGATCGGTGTCGCCCACTGTGAGAAACGTGTCGCCTTCAAGATTAGGAAATACGTCTAAGTATTGTCATGGTTTGTAAAAGGAAATTAACAGATATTATTTATTCATCATTTAAATTATTATTAATAAATATTTAATGCTGGCATTCTGTTGTTTTGTGATACAAAGTTTTGTTTCTTGAACTGTGAACAAGCTATACAAGTGGGATCAAAAATGTAACACCTATTACAATTACAGTAACTTGAAGGAAGGGGGAGATAAAACTTTACAAAAGGGAGGAAAGCAACAGAGAAGTCGGGACAGAGAAAGCGATTTCAGGGTTTGATAAGTTGTTTTATACTGTTGAACACAAGCAACTATTACTTGAAGAATGTAATAAGGTGAAATGTATGCCCCACTTAATTCATCACAATAAAAAAATCTTAATCACAATAGCTTTTGTTGGTTCTTCCAGTTGACATATTTTCTCCAAGGGTTTTTTTTTTTTAATGTAGAAATATTGACATGAGAAATATTTCAACTGGCACAAACAAAAATAGACGTTCTATATCTAACATTTTAATGTCAGAAATCTATTTGAACATGTATTTCAGTTCAAGTGGGTCCTCGTATGCCATCAGTGGTATCCCTATGAGAGCTGGACAGCAGGAAAGTGATCTGACTGGGAGCCCTCATAGGGTGTGGGCTGTCAGGTGGACTGCTAACCCACAAGGTCAGCAGTTGGAGCACACTAAAGTGAAGCTTTCTGCTCCTTTAAAAATTGGTAGCTTCAGAAACTCAAAGGGTCGGTTTATTCTGTTCTGTAGACATATGACAAAACTTGACAATGCTTAGTTGTATTCCCTAATCATGGGTCAGAATCAACTCAGTGGCAGTGAGTGTGAGTGCTTTGTTTACAATCGATCTGATCCGGTGCTATGAAAATGTAATACTATACTACATATGAAGTGGCCATTCACATGATATTTTTCAGCAGTGAATTGATGCCTACAAATTGATATCTGTTCTGATGAGAATTAATTTTATTTCTTGGTGGCCAAATTATATTCTGACAAGACCGGGAGCATTCAGGGTGGTATGGCCGCAGACAAGATTACAGTCTCTACAACAGTATTTGAGGCTTTTCTTTCATAATCTAGATTGTAGACTTTTTTGAGTCTACAATGATTTTTTTTGGGGGGGGGTGCGCATCACTGCCCTCTGATTGGAGAAGGAGGCTCAGTCTTGCTCCTGGAGAGCTGCTGCTGGATTTGAACTGCCAACCCAGTGGGCCGCAGTCCTGCCCTCAACCACTACGCCACCGGGGCTGAGCCCAAGTGATGATCTTTTTTAAAGATCATTTGAACAACTTAGCTTTAGTAAGATCCTGGGTGTTTAATTATTCTACTGTATATTTTCCTTTAATTTTTTTCATAGCTCAATTCCTAATTTATTCTAATAACACCCCCCCCAGTCTTTTCTTATCAATTGAGATGACCATGTTTTTGTGTGTGCATGTGTGTTTTCTTCTATAATCTTGGGGTATTTTATTGATTGATTTTTTTTCTCTGCCAGTTCTAGTGCATCTCTATGGAGTGCCTGTTAGAACCTGGGCTTTGAACCAATTCATTCCTATTCAGTCCCTTTGCTGAGAATTTGCGTTGCCACCTCAGATATGCTCCATCCATATGGACGTTTTAAAAAAGATTCTTTGCATGCATAAGAATCTATAAGAATCACTTAGGAATCATTTGAAGAGTCACCTGGGAATCTTGTTAAAATGTAGATTCTGATTCAGTATATCTGGGGGAAAATGCAAATTCTCCACAGAGCGGTTGAAGAGTAGTGAACCTGTTGGAAGCTCTATTATGAACATATTCTGAGTAGTTGCCCACTTTAATATGTTTTACCTTTCTGATTTCATTTAGGGGCAAAAAGCGAAAAGGAAGTAAACTTAGCTTTCTCAAGAAGTGAGGTAAGTCAAATATATTTATTAGCTTCATATGAATGCTTACATTTGGGGGGGGGGGGCATCACTGCCCTGGTGGGAGTAGGATGCCCAGTCTTGCTCATGGAGAGCTGCTGCTGGATTTGAACCGCCAACCCTGTGGTCCACAGTCCTGCACACAACCACTATGCCACTGGTGCTCAACTACGCCACCGGGGCTTAATGAATGCTTGCATTTTACTTCATTTTCTCGCATTACATTTGTCTACTTTCCCCTCTAACCTATCTAATTTTCAGACAGTAAAACAACTTCCATGCTTCTTGTGGATTTATTATGGTTTCTCTCTACATGTTGTGAGAACGCCAAGAGAACTTTCTATTCATTTTGAGGCTCCCTGTAAAATAGAAGAAGATAGGCTGAGTCTTGATAAGCAAACAATATTATTTGTCGTGACATGTTGCTAAAGGTATAAAGCATGTATAATGTGTGACAGTTCTTTATGTTAAATTTATTTTTATTGATTCTTTGATGACTGCTGACATACAAGTGATGCAACCTTAATTAATATATTTTGCAAAAATTCAGAAATTCTTGATCCAAAGACTTATTTTATTTATGCAAACTTTCAAAAAGATACTAATAATTAAACTTATGTCAATCCAGAGTACATAAACTCCAAAATTATTCTAGATAAAATAATCTCTTAGGTAGGCTGTCATTGACCCAGAAAGGCTGTTAGAGGAAAACACTTTTGAATAGAATTCTATATGTTCAGTCAAATGTAGATAGGTTTTTATTGTTTTGTTTTAAGTAATAAATTAATTCTGGACAGGTTTCTATGAATGGTGAAAATTCTCATTCTAAGAACCATTGCTGTACTCTCACTAGTTAGATAAACTGGTTGAATTAAGATTTCCCAAAGTTCTAAAATTCCTTTAAAAATTGAGTGGTGGGCTGAGCCCCAGTGGCGTAGTGGTTGTGCACGGGACTGCGGCCCACTGGGATGGAGGTTCAATTCCAGCAGTGGGGCTGGGCCTCCTACTCCCACCACCAGAGAGCAGTGATGCCCCCCCCCAAAAAAAAAATTGAGTGGCAAAAAAAAAATTGAGTGACCAAAATATTGAAAGAAACAGCAGAATATCAGAAGTAGAAGGGACTATGAACATCATAGGGCAATTTGCAAGCCCTGCATAAGAATTACAGGAAAATTTTCCTTAAAATGCAACCTAACCTCAGATTACTGTGTGGGACCCTTAGGAAGTTAGCCTGAGGACTCACTATTTGAAACTGCTCCTGACTGTCATTAAAGTATGACAGTTATTGTCATAAAGCAGAGTATGTACAACTGAAGTGATACAAGAAGGCACTGTATAAATTTTGCATAGAGCTTTAATGTTCTATGTTCAGGTTTGCTAAATTCAGAGTGTAATTAAATTGAGATCATCAAGTGTTATCTCACTCTGAGTAAATGGCTATTGTTGTGGGGTTTTTAAATTTTTACTTATTTATTTTTTGGGGGGGCATCACTGCCCTCTGATGGTCGTGGGCGCTACCCAGTGCTGCTCCTGAGAGCTGCCGCTGGATTTGAAGTGCCACGCCCGCAGGCTGCAGTCCCGCACTCAATCACTTACACCACCGGGGCTTAGTCCATGGGTTTTTTTTAAAAAGAACAATTAAAGAAGGCAATAAGTGACCAGAGAATGATAGAGTGTTATACCACAATAATAGGATAATAGCACTCTCATAACTCAGTCATTTGTGGTACAATCTAGATATATGTCTAACATATCTTTTTAAAAAAAAAATCATATCAAGGGTGAGCCCCGGTGGCATAGTGGTTGAGTGCGGGACTGCAGCCCACTGGGTTGGAGGTTCAAATCCAGCAGCAGCTCTCCAGGAGGAAGACTGGGCCTCCTACTCCCACCACCAGGGCAGTGATGGCCCCCCCAAAAAAATCATTTTATTGGGGGTTCAGACAACTCTTAGCCCAATACATCCATACATCCATTGTATGCAAAACACATTTGTACCTTTGATGCCATCATCATTCTCAAAACATTTTCTATAAGGGGATGTCACTTCCCCTGCAGATGGACATTGGGTCCCCCATCTGTACTCCCCTCATTTATAATAATATAATTTTTAGTTCTTTGATGTCTGATCACGGATCCTTCAACACCTCATCGTCACGCAGGCTGGAGGGCTTCTCCCATGTGGACTTTGTTGCTTCTCAGCTCGGTGGCCACTTGTTTACCTTCAAACCTTTGAGACCCCAGATGTTACGTCTTTTGAAAGCCAGGCACCATCAGCTTTCTTCACCACAATTGCTTATGCACCACTTTGTCTTCAGCGATCATGTCAGGAAGGTGGGCACGCATCATCTTTTTTTATATACTTAGAGCATTTTGGAATAAAAACAAATATCTCTGAACATAGATGACATGGTTGTGGTTAGTTGCTGTTGAATTGGTTCCAAATCCTACCAACCCCAGTACAAGGGTGCAAACACTGCGCCCGCTGCAAGCATGATGATGAGGTTCATGGCTGTAGCCATTGGGCTACTCTGCCTCCCTGATAGCCTCACTCTTGCTCATGGCCTTCTCCTTTACCTGTCAGATTGTGCTTTTCCAGGGAGGGCTCTCTCCTGGATCTAATGGAATTGGTTCCAAGACTCTGGTTTATTATTCTAGCGGTCCCTGGCATTTCAATAGTCTTTCCCGACACCACAATTCAAAGGCACCACTTCATCTGCGGTCTTTCTTATTCACTGCACAACTTTCACCCCTCTAGGAGGACACTGAAAAGACCATGAATGGAGTCAGGCACACTTTACTCTTCAAAGTGACATATTTGCTCTTCCATACTTTTTTATTATTAAATCATTTTATTGCGGGCTCATACAACTCTTATCATGATCAGTACATACATCAATTGTATGTAGACCTCATTTGCACATTTGTTGCCATGAACATTCTCAAAACATCCTCCTTCTGCTCAGGCTCCCAGTATTAGCTCCCCATATTTCCCTTCCCTCCCCATTCCCCCTCACCAATGAACCCTTAATAATTTACAAATTACATTATTCTGTCCTATCGTCCACTGTCAATGTATCCCTTCACCCACTTCCCTGCTGTCCATACACCAGGGAGGAGGTTTTGTGTACATCCTTGTAATTGATTCCCCCTTTCTACTCCACCTTCCCTCCACCCTCCAGTATCAGCACTCTCACCACTAGTCCTGAAGGGATCATGTGTCCTGATTTCCCCATGTTTCTGGCTTCACTGTACATATTCCTCATCTAGCTAGATTTGTTGGGTAGAATTGGGATTATGATGGTGGGAGGAAGCATTTAAGAACTAGAGGAAAGTTGCATATTTAATTGTTGCTACACTGTACATTTACTGACTCAACTCCTCCCTTCAACCCCTCTGTAAGGGGATGTTGCTTTACCTATTGATGGACTTTGGGTTCCCAATCATAACTCCCCCTCATTTATAATGATATAAATTTTAGTTCTCTGATGCCTGATACCTGATTCATTTGACACCTCATCGTCACATAGGCTGGTTTGTTTCTTCCATGTGGGCTTCGTTGCTTCTGAGCTATATGGTCTCTTGTTTATGTTCAAGCCTTTAAGACCCCAGATGCTATATCTTTTGAAAACTGCGCACTGTCAGTTTTCTTCATCTTGAGCAGCACATGTGCCCAGTATAATACACCTTTTAATTTCTTGAATGTTGCTCCCATGAGCTGATTATGGATTCAAGAAAAATTAAGCCCTTGAAAATTTTGATCTCCCCACCCCCTTTTTCATAATATTATCTATAGTTCCAGTTGTGCGGATACTGGTTTTCTTTTCATTGAGTTGTAACTTAAACCTAGACCCTTAAACCATCTAGCCCAGCAATACTCAACCTTTCTCATGCCTAGATCATTCAAAAAAGTTACTCATGTTGTGGTAACCCTCCAACTTTAAAGCTATTTTCATTGCTACTTCATAACTGTAGCTTTGCTAGTGTTATGAATCGGGCAAACCCCGTGAAACGGTCTTTTGACTTCCAAAGGTTTGCAACCTACAGGTTGAGAACAGCTGGTCAAGTCCTTGGTATCCATCAGCAAGTGCTTCAAGCCCTTCTCGATTTCAGCAAGCATGGCTGTGTCATCAGCATATTGCAGATTGCTAATGAGCCTTCTGCCAATCCTGATGCTACATTCTTCACTTTATAATTCACCGATTGAGTAATTATGGTGAAAGGGTGCAACCTCAGTGCACATCTTTCTTGACTTTAAAGGTATAACAAATACATCCCCTCTATTATTTCTGCTAATATGGTTAAAAGACACTGTGTATTATATATAAAACAAACACAAGAGGACTTTGAAAGGTGGAAAGAAGGCAGACTGACTAGAGACCTTGAAACTCAAGGAATAATGGGTTTAGTTCTGCAATTTATTTTTTGACTCAAATTTTATATAGTGGGTGCTGGAAAAACCAACCCAGAAATGCTAACAGGTAGCCAGAGCCCCAGAGAAAAGTCTTCTCTTCTGAGCCAATGGACCAGGAAAATGGAATGTTCTTAGAGCAGTACATGAATCTTTCTTTTAGAAGGATTAGCTTAAAACCGCTCCCTATGGATTAGAGGTTAAAGAAGTCCTATGCATCCAACTTCTCCCACCTATTGTGCCAATTCATTATCTATAGCATAACTACACTGCCCCTCAGCTTTCTCCCTCCTATTCTGGTCTTTGGGATTTGTAATTCACTATATTGTCTCTCAGAACTCATGACCAATCAGGGAAATGACTCATGGGGTTACCGAGGTTGGTGAGCGTCCAGTCCAGAGTTCAAGTGTGAGTCAAGGCTGGAAACCTCTCCTGACCTCTGCAGCTTCATGGACTAAGCAATACAAATGAGGCAATCGGATGAAAACGTTATAATTCACATTTCTATGGAAGCTGAAACATCAGGTCAGATGACAGGCTGCTGTCTCAAAGTCCCAAGAACCAGAGGTCACATCCTCTTGTAATGCAGAGACGCAAGATTCACTCCTCCCAATCTGTGAGATAATATAGGGTCCAGCCCTCTCTCTCAATATGAAAGTGTATGGTCTACAGTGAAAAAAATTATAGATAAGCAATTCAAAGTGAAAGCCAAAGTAGAGGCACGGGGATCCCTGAAGTATCCCAGGCTCCTGAATTTTATTTGTGGCAGAGTTAAATATTTTCCTACAGGCAGCCTGCAGTTCATAAGAGGATGACCCAAAGGGACATGTCACAGCCCTTAAAAGGTATACAAAGAAGCAGTAGCACATCCGCCAAGTTACTTGCAGACGGGAGTGGATGCAGAAGGCTACTCTCTGTAGTTGTTGCAGGAAACAGGAGGCAGTGTCCATTTTATCTCCAGTGCCCATGCAGGCCAGCAGCAGCTTTAACAACTCCCATCGTTGAGCCAGCAGTGTGTCCATGTGTCTTGAACTGTGGAAGGTGGTGGTCCTGTCCCATTTCCCTAAGGACCAGACAACCCCCAACCCCCTGCCCCCTATTCTACTTCATTAGCATGATGGAAAACTCACTCCAAATGGAATCACAGCTACAGAGCCTAGAGTTTACAGTACACCACAACATGGAGGTCTGTGGCTAGGGAGGCCACATTAAATGATTCACTGTGCTGCACATACAGACAGCATTTGAGGAATAATCACTTTAAACTTTACTGTGGCCAGTCACACTACAGAGAGATAATCAGAAGTGAATATAACCATCTTTGACCATTATCTGTTGGCAATAAGATGCTTCAACTCTTCATTGGGGTGGTCTCAGAAAAGGCTTAGAAGCTGGGATTTTCCCTTCACTGAGTGGTAACTAGTCCTCTTCTACTTCCCAAGGTTTCAATGGCCACCTTGTAGGGGGCCTGGACTTCTACTCCCATTAGCAATAACCAGGTATCCTGAACCCCTTGTTGCAGTGGTATCAGCAGTGGTCTAGTGGTAGATCAGCAGTTTTGCCACTACTTCGAGATAAAGAAGTCACGTAGGATGCAGCTCTTAAGCACCTTGTAATTCCCAATAATTAGCATGGGTGAAAGCCTAGTCTATGAGGGAATTTAACTCCCATCATTCACCAGTAATAACTACTAATCAGCCTCGAATGGGAAACAGGAACTTCTATGCCACCTGGCAGAGGAAGGGTGGTACTCCAGACAGTGATTCTCAACCTGTGGATTGTGACCCTTTTGGAGGAGTCAAAGGCCCCTTTAACAGGGGCTACTCAATTCACAACAGTGGAAAAACTACAGCTATGGAATGAAATATAATTTTGTTTAGCAACGAAAATAGTTTCGTGGCTGGAGGGAGGGGTCACCACAACATGAGGAACTGTATTAAAGGATCGCAGCATTAGGAGGGTTGAGAACCACTGCTCTCGGTAGTGGTTTGGCAGTTGAAGCCTCTTCCATGATGAGATAGAACCTAATGTAAGCACCCCAGTGATGGGATCTGCTGGGAACAGGTCAAGCCCTTGTGGAAAATTAGGGTGAAGTGTAACTCCTTCCCCAGACGGCAGCCTTGATGATGATGTTGCCGAAGTGTCCTGCCTCCATGTACTGTTAGATACTGTGGAAGGTTTCTTTACTTATTGCTGGTCTGAATTCTGTATCTGACTCATCACCCTCTAGTTCTTTGCACGAGCCAATTACCAGCCATATCGTCTGCCTCCTGGAAGCCCCCAGAACTTGCCATCTGGCCCTCTGCCTTTGAATTCACGTGCCTCTGTATCCACCAACCACACTCTTCTTGCTTTCCTCTTCCTGTGGCTCAGTTCACCAGTCCCAGTAGATCCACAGATTGGAATCAGATTGGACTGACTGACTTCTACAACGGTGTGAACCATCATCGTGTGTGTGTGTGTGTGTGTGTGTGTGTATGTGACTGGTTTTGCTTCTCTAGATAACCCCGGCTAACACAGGACCCTAGAAGGAAAACAAAGTGTTTAATAGCTAGTAGCTGGGAATGTCCCAGTATTTCAAAAGATGTAAACTTAGAGAAATTGCAGAAACTGCAAACAAAGTAAACCTCAAAGAAATGTACACAAAGACCCATGATATACCTACCACTTGTTCTGAAATATACTGACGAGGACAGTCAATGCTGCGAGTTATGAGAGAGAATGAATATCTTTAAACATAAATAAAAACAAATTCAAATGATAACAGTTTTTTTATCTGAAATCATCATTTTCAAAAGAGGCATAATTCTAACTGTTCAAAGAATTGTCAATCCACAATTCTGTGTCCATTGAAAATATCCTTTAGGAATAAAGAGAAAAATCAAGATATTTTGTGATGATGGACAATTAAGAAAAAATTTCAGTGGGAGACCTACCTTTTTCAAAAAAAGAAATAAAATTGTCCAAAGGATGTTTTTTTAACAAATCAAGTGATAAAGAGTAGAATATTATGTGTGTTAAGCAGGTTTCATTAGAGAACCAAAACCAAGACACTTATGATTATATATATATATGTATGTATAGATACATGTTATAAATATATATGTATACATGTATTAAGAGAGAAGGAATATAACAGCTAATTAGTCCACACAGCAGTACAGAGGGTTCAGTGTTGCTCTTTTTTGTGTAACGGTTAATATTCTGAAGGTCCTTCAGCTCACACAGCTTGCAGAGTTCAAGGTCAAGGAAAGCAGACATCCGAATATGGCTCCAGCAAAATAAACAGGGTTAGCCCGCAGGCAGTAGATGGCAGGGTGGGGCAGCAACAACTAGTAGCTGGAATGCAGTGAGGCAGTTCTTGAAGGAACCTCAAGCTCCAGCGATTCACAAAAAGGCAACAGGTCAAAGGGTTGGCTTGGCTGACAGGTAGTGCAACACAGAGGTGAGGCAAAGGATTAGCACAAGCAGCAGCACCCTGGTTCAATCACCAGGGAAGAAGAGAGGAGACCAGCCTTGGAAATCATTTATCTTGGTTGTTTTCACCTTCTAATCAAGCTGTGACCGGATTAAACACATGTTCCTACTGGAGCCTAGTTAGCACAATAAACCTAACTATCACCTTGTGACACCAAGAGAGAGAAAAACAGGAGTAAAAGCATGGGTAAATGCTATAGACTGCTTCTCTTGAGTTTTCCAAATTATACTTGATGGTGGAGCAAAATTATTTAGCACTGATGCAATTCCCAAAATGTATAGAGAAATATTAGACTTTGATGATTATGAATATGTAAATAATATAATATAATACTAAGAACCATAATTTAAAAATCTACATGAGAGATGTGTGCACTTAAAAACTGTATAGAAAAATAAAAATGGAAGTATAAAAATGCTGAAGTCCTTTACAAGTAAATAGGAATTACATAGTAAGATCAAAATTTGGTAGGACATCATAACTATTGATAAATCTAAGATAAAATAAAAATCATGACATTACTAAACCTCTGTGAGGGTGGCTGAGAAGCTGGATTTCTGGGCAGATAGGAATGAAAAATGCGACAACTAGTTGGAAAACTATTTGGAAATGTATGTGTGTGTTTTAAGTAACAAATAATTACCTATGCATCTCAGTATCACATTTTCAGGCATTTATTCCTACAAAAAGCAAACATATATTAGCAGTTTCCTTGCAATGATATTACTTTTATCAGCATTGGCTTGACACAATGACTGCAGCAATGGGCTACAAGATAGAAATGGCATGAAGGTGGCTCCGGACAGGGCAATATTTCCTTCTATTGTACATCGGGTAATTGGAATGTGGTTTGCAAATAGTCATTTATTCTCACTCAGAAGAAATCTTGACATACAAATGGCATGTAGTTTCTTGAATAAAATGTGTCCAAGGAGTCTATAATACAAAGCAGTAATAAACTTGTTTATTATATCTATTAAAGTGCTAGGAACTGGCACCATTGTCCTGTATTCCTTGGTCTGTGTGTTATCCACAAGATGAGCAGTTCAAACCCATTATAGAACTTGTTCTCTTTAGCAGTTTGCAGTGTTATTTCTCCAACAGTATGGTTTTTAAAAGCCCTGTTTAGAAGGTGTTTTGATATTTGTTTGTTTGCTTTTGGGAAGCTTTTCAGCCTGCCAATCACTGCTACTTATGCTCAGCATCTCTTTATGTTTAGTACAGGCAGGATGAGTACTCATTTCTTCCTTCTTGAACTCCTTGATCTCAGCTTCCCTTCACCGTCTCCCTCCCCTACACTACCTGCCAGGGCTAGTACAGTCTACTTATTGTCTCAATCAGTTCATCAGTCCTGGGTTTCCTATGCTGAAAAAGAGAAAGACATAACAAAAATTCAAGAGGGCTGGCCAGAATGACAAACTACACCAGAGATAAATCCCAATGTGAAAACAAAGCTGAAAAATCCACAGAAAATATTGGAAACTAGATCAGGCCCAATGTGTATCAGAGCAGGGATCAGGTGACAAGGTTTTAACTGTTCCAGTCAGGTTTATCATTTTGATCCCTTTTTATTTGCTATTTCAAAGCTGATTGGCTCAGTATCACCTAAACATAATAAAATGTTGG
This sequence comes from Nesogale talazaci, assembly GCA_004026705.1. NCBI lineage: Eukaryota > Metazoa > Chordata > Mammalia > Afrosoricida > Tenrecidae > Nesogale > Nesogale talazaci. The sequence goes on from PVJH01019119.1 coordinate 12,526, forward strand.
CTATGATTTATGTAGGACTGGGTAAGTGAATTTCCAGTCTGGGCAAGAATGATGTGTTTATCCTTGACGGCTGCTACCTCTCTATAGTTTTAAACGTATTGACTGCTTGAGACTGCTGAAAAGTCACCTAATATGATCTCAGGAGGATATATTTTGGTGTTGAGAATGCTTGAGCACAAGGATTTCAAATTTCCCATACATTGAGAGAGACCATTGTAATTGCTTTTCTTGTAGTGTGTGTATATATGTGTGTGTGTGTTTATGCATGCATGATTTTTCCCTTTGGTTATAAGTTCAAATGTAAGTACATCTTCCAAAATATTATTTTCTGACCAATCCTGAAAGGTACATAATGGCTAATTAATTATTTCCTTCTTCTTAATCCCATTTAGGATTTAGTACAAGTACCATATTAGAGTTTCTTTCTATTTCTCTATAATCGGGTAGTTCTTAGTCATTTCTTGGATTACATATTTTTAAAAAATGATTTGATAAAGCTACCTCTATAGTTTTCATTTCTTTCTCTCACTCTCTCCTCACATGCACTTGCAGACACACACACACAAACACACATGCAAACTTAACATATAAATGCAAAATTCTGCATATAATTGCAGGTATTTTATAACCACCAGAGCTCCAGTATTATCTGAGTTTGGTCTTTTTGCACAGAGCACTTGAAATGTGTGTTAGTAGATGTTAAAGACAACCCCCTTCCATCCATTTGCATGATCATTAACAGCATTATATCTTCCATGCGGTGCTATTTGCAGAGTGTGAGCAGCAGAGACACCAGCTTCCTCCTCAAGCAAACATCAGGGGTAAGCTGCATTCGATACTATATTTTCTTGCATGTGTACAAATGAGTATTATCTTTCTATAGTCTGCAGTGGTGAAACTATCTTTCCCAACTCACAATTACTTTCTCAGGTTTGAACACATGATATTTGATAAGAATGGTGAAGGGAAAAAAAACCCCACAGGTAACATCAGAGATATTAAATTGTGCATGAAAATAGCACATAAATATAGTCCTTTGCTTATATTTTAATTTCCCAGTTGCAGTGAAGTGAAATTAGTTGGTAAAGCTCTTCTATCCATAGTCCATATAACTCCCAACAAATGATTGGGTGGCACCATGAATTGGGGCTTAGAAGACTCTAAATCCTATCACCACCAAGAAAGAAAAACTAAGAGTGAAGAAATCCAAAATCCCTGCAGAGAGAGGCAGCCAAGGAGCAGTGCTGAGACCATGAGACAGAGTGGAGAAGAAACACCTAGACCATAAGACCTAGGGGAACAAGCAAAGCTGAATGCCCTTGGGCAGGTAGGGGGTGGAGCTGAGGGGAGGGTGCCTCCTATGGGCATTTATACATGCTGGAGAAGCTTTAAAAGACTTGCCAGAGCAGAGCAAAGGTCAAGGGCCTCTGTGGTTGAGATAGGAACAGAGAGATACATCGGCCAGCTCAGCTGAGAAGATGTTTTGCTTGTTATTAGATTTATATTCAGTGTCATAGAAGAAAGGTTGTGGGATTGGTGAAATCATAACAATTGAAGTTAACTTTCTTTGTTTGCTTTTAATTTTCAACACATAAAATATATTATTACAAAATTGAAAACCACAGATTGAACAATTTTTGTGAAAACCTTCAGCTTATATAATCATGGTAATGCTTGTTAAAAGAATCATGCAAAAACATCCTACTCTTAAAGTTCATGAAAATATTTGGCCATGACTACAAATTGCTAGAGAGCCTTCGATGCCCTTGGAAGGGTCAGGGGCAAGTGAGAGACCCTAAAGTTTATATTTTCTAAGCTTATGAATAAGTCCATCCCAATTATGAAAGAATGAATACTCTGAGAAAAGTTCTAATTCTTCATTTCTACTGTAGTAACCATTTTTATTTGTCCTATCCATCCAGTATTTTCTTTCTCATAAAAATTATAAGTAAACTTATCTGTGTCTGTTTGTAGCTATAAATATATATACATATAAATGCCTGCTTTTCCTGTTTCTTGCACTATAAGTAACTACTGTGCAAGGGGTTTCAAGAAGTTCATGGATAAAGCAGAACTAAAAGATCACAAAATTTTCCAAAAATCTTCTGAAGCCTCGACATATGTACACTGGTCTGTGTTTTTGTTTTTCACTCTGATTTCATTTTAATTAATCTTCATATTGAATTTCTTTCTTTGTGTATGGTATTTATTTGTGTATGGTATTTATTTGTGTATGGTAAGATGTAGCATAGTAAATCCAGTTGATCTATTTTATTTTTTTAAATTGATAGAACTATGATTTGTTTTTAATCTTGTGCTATTAAAAATACTGCTGCACTGAATACCCTTGGGCATTGGTCAACTCATATGTTAGCAGTTGACATTTGCCAAAGAGTTCTTCTGAATGGAATTTCTGGATCAGGTAATAGATGCATATGGTATCATTTGTACACATTCTGACCAAGTTCCCTCCATTTTGCAAATGTTTGAGAGGTTCTCTCTCACCAACAGAGTGAGTTCCTTTTGCAGATTTCTGCCCATCTGAGCATCAGACACGGTTTCTCAGTGGAGGGGAAATTCCATTTTTTTTTACTTTGAGTCCCACATGACCCTTTTTCTAGGTGAATTTCAGTTTGTTCACTTTTTTCCCCTCTCGGAGGTCTGGTTTCTTTTTCTTTGACTTATCTGATGGATATATAATGCCCTTGTTTGTGATGGAAATTGCAAATAATTTCTCTAATTATATTGCAAGCCAATATTTGATATTTTGAATTCTAAATCACATTTGAATAGTCAATGGTATTTCATTCACTACGTTCACATTGTGAAACTTTGGTTATAGTTAAGAAGAAAATTGTTTTAAACAATTAATCTTTTTAAAATAAAGCATTTTAAAGTTCTTTCAGAATTGAAGCACAGTACACAGGATTTCATTATATGCTGCATATTCATTTATTCCTATTATATATGTTACATTATAGCTACATTTGTCACAATTAAGCAATATTGATGCATTATTGATAAATTGAGTCTTGTTGAATTGATTAGTAGTTTTTGGTTGGTGTTTATTTCCTTTGTTATTGCTGATCAATATTCCATTGCATGAGTTTAACAAAACATGTCTGTTATATCTGTTGAATATTTGACTTGTTTTTAATGAATAAAGTAACTATGAACATTGTCTGTGAAGTATTTTTGTTACAGATGTATATTTTTGTTTCCCTCAAATGAATTTCTAGGTGTGTAATTTTTGTGTCACATGACATGTAGAAAGCATATGTATAACTATGTAAAATTGTGTGTATATGTACATACTCATAAGTGAATATGAAATCGTATGTGTGACTTTATAAATTAAGTGGTTTGACCATTTTTCAATTCAGCCTCCACATATGGCAGTTGTAGCGCCTCCACTTTCTTACCAGCTTCAATACTGTTGGCTTCTCAGTGCAGTTTGAGAGGGCATGGGTGGGAGCCCCCGAGTAGAGGAAAGGAGTGTGTACCAAACCCTCTGCTTCCAGGAGGTGCTTGCCTTCGAAGGCTCAGGCCTTCTAGTTGTACAGTGACACCCGTGGGATTGCTGCGTGTTGGAATTGACTAGATGGCAACTAGCATAATTGAATCAGTCCATCTCAGTACTGTTTTAATTCTAATTTCCCTAAAGCATATTGGCATTTTACCTCGTTTGCTGGGCCTTCTTGATGGATCATGAATCTGTTATGAAGTGCTGGTTAAAATCCCAAGTCCACTTCTCAGCTGGGCTACCTCCTTATGAATTTGTAAGAGTGGTTTATGCATTCTGTATAGAAAGCCTTTTTTAGTTGTATTGAAAATCGCTCTTCCTGTCCCCAGCCCCCGTTGGTGGCTTGTCTTATTAAAGTACATTCAACAATGTACTTTACATAGCAATTTTTTTGTGTGGGCATCACTGCCTCTGGTGGTCGTGGGCGCTACCCAGCCGCCGCTGGATTTGAACCGCCAAGCCTGCGGGCTGCAGTTCCGCACTCAACCACTTACGCCACCGGGGCTCAGCCCTACATAGCAAATTTTAATACTGCAGAATTTGGCTGCAGTTCAGCACAATATTCACCACGAAGTTCAGTTAAGTGTTATGTTAGTGGTATATTTTCATAGATGACTTTCGTAAAAGTCCATTTCTCTATTATGGTGATGATTTTTCATAGAGGAAGGAGACCACAAGACAAACATTCCTTAGGTCTATGAAAGTCGTAATGTGACCCTACATACCTCTCTATTCTATTGGAAAAGTTGTAGTTGCAAATCTCCTGAAAGATCCAAATAAAAATTAAACTGTGGAGGTGAGATTTCTGGGTCAGTAAGGATAGGACTTGAAAATCTGGATACTTCTTTCTAGACAATACTGCAGATTTCATGGAGTGCTTGCTTCTTTGTGCCAGGGTTTGTCTCTTATCCAAGATATTTTTAGTTAATTGTTTTGGCTTGTTAGAAATTGGTGATGGCAACAAAGATTGAAGACAACTTGGCCTTTTATTAATTTTACGATTTCCCCTCAAATATTTTTCTCTCTGTTCTTTCCGCTTTAATTCAATCCTGCAATTAAAAAGAAAATAAAACCACTCTATTAAGTATCTAGAGAAGCTCTTGAAGTCTTCTTTTAAATTTTATTCATTTATTCTCTTTTTCCAGTTCCTCTAGTTCCTTCATGATATATTTTCCCTCTCCATATGTAAAGTTCTCATGCACAAATCCTCACAGTGAATGTACTTTGGGCTTGTTTACTTGTGTGTCTGTTCTTAGGAATCTCCACTTCGGTTCTGTATGAGATTTGCTAACTATTTATTGGTTGCTTCACAGACTGCTAAACGATTGAATTTGTTCCTGAGGCGGCGACTTATGGTAAACCTGTGTTGAATGGTGCTGGTCATGCTTTGGATGGCTGCATTGATAGCCTGCGTCATTTTTCTTCCAAAGAATTTATTTTTGAGGGGATTTTTAAAACAAATTCCTAGACCTTGGGCCTCTGGACTATTTCTTAATATTTTTGGAGTGGAAGCTATGGGTCCTTTTCATAAAAATGAACACACACCACACACGTTGGCGTACACTTTCAGAGGAGAACAAACCTCCACAAGGAACCCAGGATTAAGAATTTGAGAAGCAAAAACTCATTTAAACAGATGCTGCCCACATAACAAACAGATAATTCTGAGAAAAAAACCAACTCTCCTTAAACAAAACGATGCATATCGCCATTAGCATGATTCCGGCTCATAAGAACCTGGAAGGGGAGTTGAACTGCCTAGTCCTCGGCTGTGAGCTTGAATGGAGCCGCCTTCCGCGTCTCTCTCCTTTGGGACTGCATTCAACCTGCTGACCTGGGGGTAGGAGCCCAGAGCATCACTGCTGCGCAGGCGGGGCTCTGTAAGCAAAGGCGCACGCATGGGCACACACACACACACACACACACACACACACACACTGCAAATTATCATCTGAATGTCTAACCTAGAGCCAATTTTTAAAAATGTACTTTTATAAGATTAAATTATATTTTCAAGTGTAATCTGATTCATTGTTGTCCTTGATGACTTCAAGCAGTTTTCATTTATGGTTACTTACAAAGTTTTTTTTAAAAAACTATTTATACTTTATGCTTTATAGTGAGGGCACAAGATACTGATATAAATTGGATTTCCTAGGTAGCCTTTACCTTTCAAAAAAAAGAACATAAATATACCAATTGTGACTAAGTAATTAGGAAAATGGAGCCTTTTAAAAACACTATTTTCTCATTCTCAAACACTCCGTGCATAGCTCTGAGTGTAGTGTCTTAATTTGCATGTGCACTTTTTATACAACCAGACCCACTCTTAGGGGATCTATATGTAGCTTATCAGAACAATAGGAGCACTTTTACATACATTATGCATCAATTTAAAAGAGCCCAAAAAGTAGAATATGACTATCACACACTTAGGTCAAATGGAGTGTTTTTTCCTTCCTAATTTAATGCTTTACTTACAGTTAGTAGAATGAGGACATTCTCTGCCTCAACCAGTCAGTTTATACAATTTTTGTAAATGCAACAAGATATGATGATATGGCATTGATTTTCAAGACTGGCAATATTTTATTCTGTTTTCTTTCCTCTTTAAGTGATAGGCACCTTAATAACATGATAGTCCCAATGTTCTCAGGTTATCTTGCTTTTAGGGAAATTGGCGTAAATATACAGCTCTTAATTGGGATATAGAAAACAGTGACATAAACAGGGAATTATTGTATTTTGCTACTTAAGCTCTAGACTCCCGGAATTTTTTGCTTATTTGTTTCTTTATTCATTTTCTACCCATCTTCTCTGGAGGATTGAGAACAACTGAGGTTATCTGTTCATAGACTTTAGATAAAAAAGGGAGTTGATGTCTTATTCATGCACACCTGCTCTACATTCATTCCCTTCCATTCCATGTTCTGGCCTGATGAAAGTGAGCAACAGTATAGGGTATCTTTGCTATTTTAAATAAAGACCTAGGGTATGTAGAGGGGCTCTGATGGTTCAGATAAGCTAAATATACATTCACAAAAGACTGAGAGAAGTCCACTTTTGTATCTCTGTGAATAGTTCTATATATTACTGACGAGCCATTGCAAATATTAAATATATTGCACACAAACTCTGAAGATGACCAGCTCAGACAAACATGCAACGTCTCTTTACTGAGAGCATCTTGGTGTTTTGCTTTGCCATTTTGAAAGAGAAAATCATGGAAACTTGAACCTGTTGCTGTGCCTATTACCCTGAGAGAAATGATAAACATAGACAGGATCGGTTTGAACTCACCTGGGAAACAGATGCTGAAGGAAGCTTTGCATGAGAACGGCTGGCAAGCTAATTGCTTTCTAATTCATAAATGCACCTTGATTTCTGTTTTAACTCTTCAAAAATTAAATTAACAATGAAAATTTTATGAGAACACAGAACAAATATTAATCACCAGTTGGTTTTCTTACAATGTGGTTCTAATCAATCAGGTTCTAATTAATTATGCCCAACAGGGTTTTGTAGAATAATCAATTCTTTGGTTGACTCATTCGTAATGTTGTTTAATAAAAATAGCAAGTCTATGTGAATATATACTTCAAGATGAATGTCTTTGTATTTTCATTATATATTTTAATATAGTTGTAGCATTTTAATTTTGTGTGCACATAATGAATATGTTTAGCTTTCTCCTGAATTCTATTGTTTTGTAGATATATGTCTCACCTCAATGGAATTTTAGACAGCATACCTAACCACTGGGGGTTACTTGTCTTGACCTAGTATTTCAGGACTGAAAACATTGGCAGATAACAAGATTGTGGATAATTCTTTTTATTTATTTTTTTTTTTACAATTGGAGAATAAGACTACAGTTTAAAGGTGCACCATTTATGTCTTCCACAGTTTAAAAAAAATACACAAAGTAAGGATTCAGTCTACTTCCGAGATGGGATCCGGAAAATAGATTTTGTGCTTTCCTATGTGGATGACATAAAGAAAGAAGACTTAAAGGTGGTAAGTACTGATAAACTGGACTAATAAAAAGAAACGTATCCAGTAGTTAGCGGTCGGTGCCCCAAGGATTGATGTTCCTGTAAGTTGGAGGCTTCTGGAGCAATACTGAAAGCATGGGCAACCTGAGAGTCAAAGAGGCCCTTTTTGACCTCTGGAAATGAACTGATTTTCATTTTCTTCCAAGTGCTAATACATGTTATCCATAGCTTTCTGTAGATATTCAATGGGAGTATGAAATTTGTCAGAGTGCAGTCTTCACTATATACAATTTTCAATTTTGGAAACTTACAAGTAGTCTGCGTTACTGAAATAGGTTTTACTTGATGCCTCATAGCCTTATCATATTTTATTTTGTTATAGCATCCCACATTGTTCATTTTTAAAAAATGTCTCCATTTAATATGCCTTGGTCTTTATGCCATGTCTCCATTATTTCATGAGGCCCAAGGACTTTGTCTTTGGCCCAAGACAATGGTTTGACTATAAGAAATGCTCACTACATGTTGGATATTTGAAATAATGAAATAATGAATTTTTATATAATGATATTTGAAATAACTGTGTTAGTCCAGGTAGACTAGAGAAACAAATTCATAGACATGCATATGGATATATGGGAAAGGTTTATGTACAAGATGAATGGAACATGGAGAAAGCATCCCAACCAAGTCCAGTTCAAAGTCATAAGTCCAATAATAGCCCACATGTCTGATACCTGTCTATAAAGTCTCCTGCCAACTCATGAAGTCACAGGCCAGTGGGTGCAGCGTCCCGGCTCTAGCAGGGGTCCGCCTTATGGATCCTCGTTTCCATGGTTCAGGGTACATCAGCCGTATCAATTGGTGATAGAAACATCTCGGTGCTGGCAGGAGTCTCTCTGTGGCTTTGCCGGCTTCAGAGGTCTGGTTCCATCAGGGTAAGGTCGTATGGCTTCTCCTTTGGCTCTTCTGGTTCCTCGGACACTGTCATCTTGTCTTGTCAGTCCAGCATATCCCAACAACTGGAAAGATGGTCTCTCTTCTCCAACTGGGAAATAGCGCGAGACTTCCCACAATTCTCAGGAGAAAGCTATGTCCACACAGAGGCCTCATTGGCTACTTATTGGCTATCTCCAGATTGACAGGCTAGACTCCACCCCTACATCCCAATTATGAAATTGACATCAAGTACATGACTGCCACAGTATTCTACACACGTACATTAATTTATATTAATAATCTGAAATAAATGTCATGTAATTTTTTTACAAACTATAGTTATTGTTCCCCAAAGACCATGTACATATTCAGTCCTGCCATTTTTTTCATCCTTCTCTCTACAAAATTTCTGAAATTCATGGTCCACTGTCTTCTTTCACCTCTTTTCTGATGGTCCTTTCCAACTCTGACTCTTCATTGATTTGCAACTTCCCTCCCCCCACACCTATCAAGTAGTGGTGTCTATGTTGTTGTTTGTTTTGTATTGTTTCCCTTACACAAGTCATTCTCAATGTGTGGGTCATGACCCCTTTGGGGGTTGAATGACTCTTTCACAGGGGCCACCCAATTCATAATAGTGGAAAAATTACAGCGGTGAAGTAGCAACAAAAATAATTTTATGTTTGGGAGGTCACCACAACATGAGAAACTGTATTAAAGGGTCATCGCATTAGGAAGATTGAGAGTCACTGCCTTGCACAATCCTTTGCTAAAGATATGGTAAGTACCTACCCCATATGTAGCATATTGTTGATGTCAATGGAGTTACCCCCATTTCTCCCTACAATTCCTGACTGCTAAGCCTACTGACCCAATGATCACTGCCTTGTTTTGTTGCTGTTGTTTTTGGGATCTCCGTGTCACCCTGTGGCAGTCATGTGCTTATGTTAATTTCATAATTTAGATGTAGGTGTGGAGTCTAGCTTATTAATCTGGAGATAGCCACTGAGTAGCCAATGAGGCCTCCGTGTGGGCATGGTTTTCTCCTGATCCGTCTGGGAAATCTTGTGATATTTCCCTTGTAAAGATGAGAAGCTATCTCCCTGGTTGTTGGAAGTTAGTCTCAGAGACGAATAATCACAGACAAGACAAGGTGGCAGTGTCTGAGGAGCCAGAGAAGCCACACGGCTTGGGCCTGGCAGAGCCAGACCTCTGACGCTGGAGAGGCCACGTGGGGACCCCTGCCAGCGATGAGTTGCTTCTGCCACCATGGGATGCTGTTGATGAACCGTGAACCCTGGAAGTGAGGAGCCATGGGGAGACCCCTGCCAGCACCGGGACTCTGCGCCCACTGACCTGTGACTTTGTGAGTCAGAAGGAGACATTATAGACTGGTATCGGGCATATGGGCTAATATTGGACTTATGACTTTGAACTGAACTGGATTGGGATGCTTTATTAATGTCCTATTTCTCTTATATATATATACCTTTTCCTTATATCCTTATGCGTGTCTATGAAATTTGTCCCTCTAGTCTGCCTGGACTGACATGCACCCCTTCAACTGTTCAACAATTTGAGCTTCTGGATCCCTATCACCTTCTCCAACCGTATTCATATTTTGAATTAGATGGTTTCTGTGCATACCTAATGAGTTTGCTCCTCTGACCTCTTCTTTGATCCTTCCTCCCTTTTCCTAATTACCTTAACTAGTAACCCATCTAAGTCAATTTACTTGCCCTTGGAAATTGTCACTAGCATTAAGTGCAACCCCTTTATAATCTTTTCCATGTACAACTTTCTTATCTACTGCTTCTTTTTCTCTTATACCTCCAATCCTTCATTCCCACCGGGACGTTTAGCACCAAGATCTTTGTAGCTTTTTGCTTCTTGTCTACCTATTTCCCGTCTTGTTACTATTACTAGTGGTTGTTCAGTCACCTCCTGACTCATGGTGAGCCAGCATGATGGAACAAACTTCTGTAGGATTCTCCTTGTGGCTTTTGTTGTTAAGTCCACATTGACTTAGAACAACCCAACTTAAAACAGAACAAAATCATTGCACATACTGCATCATTCATTGGGATGCTTGAGCCCATTGCTGCAACCATTGTACTGATGCATCATATTGTGATTTTTCTCGATTTTCATTGACCTTTTACTGGAACTTTTTCATCCTAACATGCCTAAAATAATTGAAATAAAAACCTTACTATAGTCACTTCTAAGGAGCATTCTAATTGTACTTCTTCCAATGTAGACTTAAAGCTCTTCTGGCAGTCCACTCACATATTAGTAATCTTTGCCAGCACCATCACTCCATATGTATTAATTCCTCCTCAGTCCTCTTTCTTCATTGCCTATTTTGGGGGGGGAGGGGAAATCACTGCCCGCTGGTGGGAGTGGGAAGCCCAGCCTTGCTGTTGCTGAATTTGAACCGCCAAGCCAATGGGCCTCAGTTCCTCACTCAACTGCTACGCAACTGCCTATCTTTTATATACATACGGGGCATGTGAAAATACCAGGGTTTAGGTCAGATGATCATCCTCAAAGTGATAGCTTTGCTTTTCGACACTATACAGAGATCTTGTGCAGTGGATTTACCCAGTGTAACACATTCCCTGATCTCTCGACTGCTGCTTCCATGGGTATGGATTCTAGATCCAAGTAAAATGAAATTCTTATCAACTTCTATATTTTTTCCTGTTTATCATGATGCCACCTTTTGTTCAAGTTGTGAGGATTTTCATTTTCCTTATGTTGAACTGTAATCCATACTGAAGGATATATTCATTGATTTTTAGTAAGTGGCACAAATATGGATCTCTTCCAGTCTGCTACCTCATAGCTACCTTCTAAATTTCTTGGCTCAAATTAGTGAGTGGTTCCAGTGTTACATCCATTAGTTAAAGTATCTCAGTGGATAGCTGTGTTAGTCTGGGGAGACTATAGAAACAAATTCAGAGACATTCATATAAAGTCCTCTTATGACTCACTAAACATATGCAATCATGCCAAATGCAGGAAGATCACAGGCCAGTGGGTGCAGAGTCTTATGGATTCAGTGGTAGTAAAACATTTCAGCACTGAAAGGGGTTTCCACATGGCTCTACCATTTCCCAGGACAGGCGTTCTGTCAGTATAGCATAAGGTGACCAGATGTCCCACTTTTTAACAATTTAACAATGTCCTGCAGCATTTAAAAATTAAAATAAATATATTACAATACTATTTTTGCATTCTATGAAAATTTTTGTTGCTCCATAAAGACCAAATTTCTAATCAAGAACTATCCCCCACACCCCCACCATCAATGGTGTCCTGCTTAAAGTCTGGTCACTTTAGATAGCACCATGTGTCTTTTCAGTAGAGTGTCTCTCAGGGAGTGAGTCTTGAATTTTGTCAGTAGAGAGTCTCCAAGGGAGTGAGCTGAGAGAAAAAGTGTCTCTTATTTCCAAGGAGGAAATACAGGAGTTTCTAGAATTCTCGGGAGAAGGCCATGCCCACACAGAGGCCTCATTGACTATGACCTGATGGACAGACTGGATTCCACCCCTTCACTCTTAATCTTCTCAAGCCTCGAATTGACACAAGATTATGTAACTACTACAATATCTCATCAATTTCTGCCATGTTGTTTTTTATCAATGTCTTCAGCGCAGCTTGTATTTCTTCCTCCAGTATCATCAGTTCTTGACCATATACTAAATCCTGAAATAGTTGAATATCGACCATTTATTTTTGAAATAGTAGCTCTGTGTATTCCTTCTACCTTTTGTTTGCACCCTGTGCATATTTGTTGCATATTTTGTTCATAAACAAAGCAGAACTAAACAAAAACCACTGCCATTAGATTGAGTTTTACTCATAGAGTGCTTCAAGATTATAACTTGAGTCATGATTTTTTTCCCTCAGTTTTCTTTTCAGTCTGAGAACTACCAAATGTGTTCTCTTTTCATTATAATACTTTGCTGTCTAAAGTGGAGCACTGACACTTAACGTTCAGCTCTTTTACTGATAGTCAAATGGTAACCACATATTCAGCACAATGGCCTGGAAGCTAACCTTAGTCTTAGGAATGGTGGTGAGGAATCCACCACTCAACTACCAGTGTCTCCGTCCTTATCCAGCTTTCCCCGTCATATGCCTGCACTGCTTCCGAAAGAGACACAAAGGGCCATAACTGATTTTACTTTCAATCAGCCAGTGGATCATAGCTGAGGCCCTAACGATGCCTGGAAATCACAACTACATCCATGATATATTCATTCTTCCACTCTCCTGTATAATTATTTTATGACTTCTCTCTTACACCTGCAATTCATCTTTCTATCTTCAAACTAATCTGACCACACTTATATTTCACTAAGAAAGCTTGATAAATTCAATAAATATCCACTACAAGGGTACGTAAAATATAATTGCTACAGGTGATTCAGTTGATACATGCATGAGTTTATCACACACATACCCCCCAAAACCCCAAATTAACCTGTCTCTGTAGTTAATGGACGACTGCAGACTATTTTTCTTAAGAATGTGCTTATTAGAGTCTGTTGGGCCAGTTAAATTCTAGGCAGAGATGCCAGTGCATAATAAGGCTATTGTGACTATTTGGGGGGAATCCTAGCCTTTATGGCACAGTGGTTATACACTGGGCTACTAATGACAAAGTCAGCAGTTCAAAATCACCAGTCACCCCATGGGGAAAAAAAGAGGCTGCCTAGACCACTAAAGAGTTACAGTCCCAAAAGCCTAAGGAGGCAGTTCTGGGATGTCCTAGAGGGTCACTATCACTATTAGTAAGGATCAGATTGATGGCAATGAACTTGTAAGAAGATCATCACAATAACTTTTTCCCATGGACACTGGCAGGTGTTTCAAGAAAATTGAAAATGGAAATTGTGAGAAAAAGCACAGCAATGTACTTGTTCATTATTCATTCTTAGACAGTAGCAAGTGTTGTGAAACACACAGCCCTGATCTTAGCCTTCCAAATTCCTTTTCGTATACCAAATCCAAGGAACATTTAAAAGGAACACAATTTGTATGGAGCAACTTTCTGCCTGTTATCATCAAGGGCTGATTTATCTTTTGATTTAAAATCCACTCATTCACTTCTGCATTGGATCTCATACTTTTGTCCACTCTCCAAGAGTCCCACCCCCAGATTTCATGATTCACTAGAAGATCTTGCAAGATGTCATACTCATGGCTATGAGTTATTAAAGCAAAAGGACAAACTGAAGTCAGCTAAGAGTTAAGCACATGGGCTGAAGTCTAAAAGAACCAGGTGCAAATTCTCGAGTCCTTTAAGTTAAATCCTACTTAATACTGTAGCAGTGATGTGTAAGAGTACATATGTATGGCTTTCTTGTACAGTAACTTATTAGACACTCAAGCCCCAGACTGTTTAAGGAATGATCGGTTGCCACTAATCTGTTGTTAGGTGCCACCCGTTGGTCTTGACTTACAGTGGTCCCCAACTACCACAGAATAAAATATTGCTTGGACTGATACTCCCCTCACAATTGTTATGTTTGAGGCCTTTGTTACTGAGCCTTGTTACTTTTTGCTAACCTTCTACTCTACCAGGCATGGGATCTTTCTCTTGTTATTAGTCTGTCCAATGGATGTGAAAGGAAGTGTCTCTGTCCTCACTTCTAAAGACTATTCTGGCTGTGATTCTTCCAAGACATTCTTTGTTCTGGCAGTGAACAGTGCTTTCAACATTTGTACCAACACCTTCATTCAAATGCATCAATTCTTCTCCAGTTTTTCTTAGTCATTGTCCAGCCTTCACAAGCTTCTGGAGTAACTGGAAATACTGTGCCTTGAGGCAGGCACACTTGAGTCTTCACAATGCCATCCTTGTTCCTCCAAATTTTAAAGGGATCATTAACAGCAGACGTACTCAATGCAACATATCATTTAACTACTGCTTTCATGACATTGATTGTAGTTCTAAACAAGATGAAATGCTTGACATTATCTTTCCTCAGTTTATCAGGAAGTTTATCTGTGGGTCCAGTTATGAAGATTTTGATTTTCTTTCCATGGTTACAATCTGTCCTGAAGAAAGCAGTCTTTAATTTCCATAGGCAAGTGTTCAAGTCCTCCTTGTTTTCAACAAGTAAAGTTATGTCATCTGCCGAGCTCATGCTGTTAATAAGCCGACCTCCAGTCCTGATGGTATGCTCTTCTTCAAATAGTCCAGTGTCTAAGCAAACAGACTGAATAGGTATGGTGAAATGATACAACACCTTCCATCTTCAAGCCACACTATATTCCCTAAGTTCAGTTTGAATGACTGCTTCTCGGTCCTGTGTGAGCATAAAATGGTGTTCTGCATTCCCCACTCTTCTCAATGCTATCCGTAGTTTGTTAAGATCCACACATTTGAATGCCTTTCCATAGTCAGTAAAATGCAGGTAAACATCTATCAAGTATTCCCTGCTTTGAGTCAAGGTACACTTGACCTCAGCAATGATATATCCCTCGTCCCACGTCCACCTATGGATCCCTCTGATATCTCTGGTAGTTCCCTGGCAATGTACTGTTGCATCCAGTTTTCAATGATCTTCAGGAAAAATGTACTTGCAATTGATATGTGTAATATCGTTTGAAATGTGTGTGTTCTATTGGGTCACCTTTCTTTGGAACAAGCACCAAATATGGCTCTCTTCCAGTCAGTTGGCCAGGAAGCGGTCTTCCAAAATCTTTAGCATGGACTAGTGTGTGTTTCCAGTACTTCATCAACTTTTAAAAAACATTCCATTGATATTCTATGTTTTCCAGTAATGCCTTCATTTCAGCTTACGCTTCTTCCTTCAATAGTAACAAAGTGATTACTGATAATACTCTCTCTAAATACTGATTTACTATCTCTTAATTGTATGATATCTCTTGAATGGATTGAATGCTGACTGATTATTTTGGGCTGAGTGTCTATGTATATTCCTTCCATCTTTTTTTTTGATGTTTCTTGCACTGTTCAATACTTTGACAGTGGAAACCTTCAATATTTAAATTTTCTCGTTTTCCTTAAATTATAGTTTGTGGTTTTATTTGTTCTTTTCTTGACCATAACTGTCAACATTTAAGAGACTATTAATTCTCCCCACTTAAAAAGAAAATATGCTGTTTTATCCCTGTTTTCCTATAAGCCATTGCCCTTTTTCACATCTTGTTAATTTTTATAATTCTTGTGTAGGTAAAAGATAGAACATGTGATGGAGACTTGTGCAATGTACACATTAATTTTTTCAAGATCATGGATGGGCAGAGAAACTCATTGAAAACCATGGTCTTTGGGTCTACATATCACTGGGTAGCAATGAGAAAAGTTTTCTGCATAATGATTATTTGCTTTGTCTTAGGAAAAAAGAAGAGAGTTTGAACTGAATCTCAGAAAATCAGGTCTTGAGTTGGAAATTGAAGACAAACGGGTAAATGTAGTTGTTAATTTATACCATAAGTGTGAAGTTGTAACTCTTGTTTTCTATTATTTTGGTCTTTGGCATGATACACTTTGAGTATGGAAGCAATACTAGTATTGTCCCCAGGAACTCATATGTGTGCTTGAATTGGTAGAGGCTATGGTCTTCCCAGCAAATAGAGTAGGGGACTGAATGTGAGATGATAAATGGAGCACTTTGAAAACAGAAACACATAATTTCCATCCAGAGTACTAAGGGCAATGATGACATTGTCATTACTACATATCTGTCTAGTTTGAAGACTGCCTGTAACTAATTAATTTGAATGACTTCCAGCACAACCTTTTAAGCCAAGTTGTTTTGAAAGACCTACTTCCTTAACCATCTGCCTGAAGCTCTAGAATATTTGCGTATTAAATACAACCTCAAGTTCTAATGTATGATGTATCCCCATTTCTAACTGAAGTAATCAATATGTACTATACCACACAACTTATACATTGATGTTTCTCTTTTCTAGTGAATCTTTATTATATAAAACTCATTCTTTATGTGTAGGTTTTTCCTAGATTCTAAATAAAGATAATGAGTACATTTTAAATTATGATTACCTCGCATAACAAAGACATACTTCTGAGCTCAGAATTGGTCTCTAAAGCTAAGTGATTGCTCAAATGATATAGCTAACTGTGAATTGGGGCTGAATTTACATCAGGTTAACTATATATGTATATATAAAGTATAAATGTATGTGTATAAATAAATTTGTATATATAGTATAAATATATGCATATATAGAAACTTTTAGTCTTGTTTTCTTGCTCTTTTTCCATGTATGTGATAAACATATAATTACACCATTTATGTAATATTATATATAGAGAGAGCTTATACACCGTGATGTGGCAGTGGTTAAGCTCTCTGCTGCTAATTAAAAGGTTGATGATTTAGCACACAACCACTCTATGAGAGGAAAGGACATATGTGTGTGTGTATCTATACATGTGGAGATATATATATAGGAGCATTAGCAATTTTATGGAAGAAATGTATTATTATTTAGTTCTGTTTCTCCATTTTACAAGTCTCCATGAACTGTTAATACAGACACACATATATACCTGTACTCACATGCATATATGCATATTATATGTGCAAATATACCATTCCCACATATTCAAATATATTTGTGTGTATCACACCCATATATACATATGTATTTGATAGCAGTGTATGTTCACTGCTATCATGTCTAGTCTAACTCATAGCTACTCTACATACAGTTTCTGAAGCTTTATGGAAACAGATAGCCTCATGTTTGTCCTATGGGAAAGGCTGATGGGTTTGAACGGCCACTTTGCAGTTAGCAGTCCAAAGCTTACCCTACACTATGGCTAGGATGTTGTGTGTGCATGAGAAAGTGTGTGCATGTGGGTGCATATATAGATTTAATTTATGCCTTTCTAGAAGTTTTGCCAAACATAAGTCAATAAATTTCTGATACTGAGATGTGTTTAATTTTAAATTTTATACAATTGTATTTCTTTAATTTGCTTGGTAATAAGTAAATCAGTAAGTTTTCTGTTAAGTTGCCTTCATTTTATACAGGACTCTGAAGATGGAAAAACATTCTTTGTCAAGATCCATGCCCCCTGGGAGGTATTAGTTACCTATGCTGAGGTGTTGGGAATGAAAATGCCTATAAAGGAGAGTGATATTCCCCTACCTGTTCAAAACCCCTTTAGCTGTGTGCTTGGGCCACTGAAGCTTGAAAAGAATTTGAAGCATCCTAATCCTGAATATTTCACTGCCCAATTCACCAGACACCGGCAGGAGCTCTTCCTCATTGAAGATAAGGCAACCTTCTTTCCATCCTCAGCAAGAAACAGAATTGTAGGTAGAGAAGACTTTTATGAATGTCTCTTTATGTAAAGGATGCACTTTTGTACAGATTCCTTCCTATCTGATGCTTATGTCTGCATGGTTTTGGGGGGTGGATTTGAATGAATATCTGGTCATTTGGTAATGGCTTGAAATTCCATCTGGATTACTTGACACTGGTCACCTCCATCCCTGTCAAATTGTAGTTTTAAAATGAATGATTGAAAGTGGGCATAGAGAAGCGAAAAGATGCCGTGCAATTTTGGAAATGGCACTCAACTGGCAGTCATAGGATCTTGCTTTAAAAAGAGTTTTGAAAGATGATTTTGGATACATGGGAGAGCCTCAGGGAACAGGAGGAGGGATTATAAAAGAAACTTTTCTTTTTCTTATTTAGAGATAATATTTGAGAAACTGCAAAATTCAATTTGGAGTTTAAACCACTTAGAGCCATTTTCAGTCTTCTGAATAGCGATATTTATTTTCCAACTCTAATTCCAGGACGTTCAAACTGATCACTTACGAAGTGTCTCTTAAAGCATCTTGACACCTGTTCCCCTATGTCTCTGTGTCTATACAGGGCTCATACCCCCTGTCATTAGTTAGGCAAAAAGGACAAAACACTGACAATTAACAGGCTTTGAAGAGTTACAGACACATAGTATATGGTCATTAAGGGTTACAGTTATTGATCTGTTTGTTTCATCATTTATACTCTTATGAGAGATGCAGTTATTCTAGTGAATTTCATAGTATTTTGTTTTTCAGTGTTAAGGGAGGAAATGTAACCAAGATGGAATTTCATGCATACCTCTTAGGGATTTTTTTAATTGCCTCCAAAAGAGAGATTTTTTATTTCAAAAGAGAGATTTATATGTGCTTCTGGTAAAAGCAAAACATTGGGTAAGATCTGTTTATCAGCACGCTCAATACAAATTTCCTTAAGATCTGTTATCTTATGTTGCCTTGAGCAAGTAGTCCATATAGCTGAAAAGATGACCCATCCCACCTGCAGCACTCTGAAAGCAGTTATTGTAAGATGTTGACATAAAATTCCTATGAACAGTGTTACTCAATGAAATCAAATCTGGGAGATAGATGTAGACGGTATGACTGAACCCTGGTGGTGCAGTGGCTGTGTGCAGGACTGCAGCCCACAGGGTTGATGTTTCAAATCCAGCAGCAGCTCTCCAGAAGCAAGGCTGGCCTCCTACTCCCACCAGGGCAGTGATGAAGGGGAACAAAAAAAGAAAGAAAAAAAAAGATGCAGACTGTGCAGAGTATTTTTACCACTAGCAGAAGGATAAAAGTGCCAGTTTGCACCTTTGCATACTCCCTTTCCTGAGCTGTCTGCATTTATGATCAGATTAGTATATATTTGTTTGTATGCATACATATGTTACATATAAACTCAATGATCTAAAATTAGATACATATATATATATATATACAAAATAGCCCAAACCCATGACCAACATGTGAATTCTAACTCACTGTAACCCTGTAAAACAGAACCGAATTGCCTTACATGTTTCCAAGGCTGTAAATGTCGATAGACGCAGAGTAATATGTTTTATTTAAGTGGAGCAGGTGGCAGATTCAAACCACTGTCCTTTTGGTTAGCAGCTGATTGTTTAACCAATGTGCCACCAGGGATTCCATTGATCTCATAATATCTTGGGTGCCCTACATATTGTACAAAGGCACCCTGGTGGCATAGTGGTTCCATGTGGTTAGCAGTTCAAAATCACCAGCTGCTCCTCCATGGAAGGATGGGGATCTCGACTCAGGTAAATAGCTACAGTCTTGGAAGCTCCAATGAGCCAGTTTTACCCTGAACTGTAGGTCACTGTGAATTGGCATTGACTTGATGCCAGTGTATTTGGTTTAGTTTTATATGTTGGACAATATCAGCCAATAGCTCCCCTTCTCTTTTTTTTTGGGGGGGGGCATCACTGCCCTCAGGTGGTGGGAGTAGGAGGCCCAGCCTTTGCTCCGTGGAGCTGGAATCAAACCTCCATTCCAGTGGGCCGCAGTCCCGCGCACAACCACTAGGCCACCGGGGTTCAGTCCCCCCTTCTCTTTTTGCAGTAGTCTTTACCCCCTTCTTTAAATGATCTTCTGGAATATAATTTGAGTTTCCTAAATCAAAATTTGTTTTCACTTGAGAATACAATGCCATATCTATTGCCATAGCTTTGCAAAAGTCTTTTTTCCCTTTTTTTTGGTAGAAAAAGTCTTAATACATAGTTTAGTATATTCTTTAACTATGTTACCCCAAGAAAGAGTTTTTATTTTAGTGAATCTTTTCTAAGGAAATGATGCGTGGCATGTAGACTAGTTAAGGCTGGTCACATTATTTATAAAAATTAAAATTAACTTGCCTAAAGCATGAATTGCTTACCAAGATCAAATAGTTGTCTGTAGACAAAAATCTTCATTTCCAGATAATAACCATCTCATCCCATAGTCTTTGAGTTATGACATATGAAAAGGGAGGTAATTGAAACAAATCTAAAACAGTGCAAATAAGATCAACAGGATCTTATTTTATCCCAAATGAGGTAAAATCGAATATGCAGAAGTAAAAGAACAAAGGATGCCAACGTCCTGTTCATCCGTGGGAGGACACTAATAGAGTCTTCTCAGGGTCACTGCAGAGATATGTTTTGCCAACTGTGAAGCAACCTGAAGTTAATACAGTTAGGTATCAGGATCAGGCTGAATAGAAAATGTACCCCATATATCCATAACTAGACTAATAGCACCAACATGAGCCTCCAGCTAAATTTCTGACTGTACTAGAACTCTTGGAGGAACATGGGACCTGTGAAGTAAAATAATTTATGATCCAACTGCAGGAGATTGGGAATTCTGACATGCAGGAGCTACAGTAATTGCAAGCTTCGCATAAACCCACACAGTATATTTACCCCTCAACACTTAGAAGAGGCTCACTTCTGGAATCATAACCTATATTTACATTCAGATAAATTGAACATTGTTTTAGCAATTTGAAAGTCAAAGAAGACAGAGACTTTGGGGCAACGTGATCATGTCTCTGTGCTTGTATTGCAGGTTTACTATATTCTTTCACGGTGTCCTTTTGGCACAGAAGAAGGGAAGAAAAGGTTTGGGATTGAAAGACTACTAAATTCTAATGTTTATACTTCTGCTTACCCACTTCATGATGTAAGTATAAGAGTGATTTTGAAATATAACAAGAACACCTCACTAGTAGTAGTCAATACGGGCTCAAAGTAAGTCTATAGACAGGCTAGAACTGCCCCTGTGAGTTTCTGAGATTCCAATCCCCTGACAGGCATAGAAAGCCTCTTCTTTCTCCAGTGCAGTGACTGGTTGTTTCGAACTGCTGATCTTGAGTTATCAGACCAGTTCATCTCCACTATGGCACTGGAAACTTTTTCCGGCCAAAAGGTCACCTTGTTGGAAGATCAGCTGTCCCATTCTCTTCTCCTTAATGATAGTTTGCTAAATTCTCATTCATATTGAGAAAGCCCCCAGAGATTTCTAACACCAAGCTGAGAATCTCACATACTATTGGAATTCATTGGAAATAGTTATTACATCCGCCCCAGAGTTTTCCTTAGAAACCAGCACCTTTAAAAAAGTTGTTATTAAAAGAACATTTTAGAATACAATGCCTGAAAAATTCTATCTGAATCCCTGCCATCTTTTCCAATTATGTGCCTAGTATTTTGCTAGGTATTGCTGAAATAACCCCATGAATGAAACTCAAAGACTACTAATTTGTTGGAAACAAAGCCTGGGCACAACCACAAAACAAGTTGAAGGCTTCAACTCATAAGAAAGATTTGGAGAAAGAACTGAGAATGCTTATTTAGGGTTAGTGGACCAAGAAAACTGCATGGAGCAGATGATGGATTCAAACTTTAAATATTTTTGTGTCTTCTTTTCCAACTATTAAAAGCAATCCTGCATTTTCCTTTCCAGTGCTTATACATTCTATAAGGGCGTAAAACTGTTGACATTAATAAACAGAAAACAATTAACATAAAAACTGACCAGCTATCTGATGAACCATTGAACCCAAACTAAACACTTTACTTGCGAGCCCAGCATCTGGCTTCTTGCTGGGGATGGGGGTAGATGACAGGGAAAGAGACCCATTTGGAGATCACTCAAAGATCACCCACACTTCACCACCCATGATAGACTTCCAAACAAACAAACAACAATAACAACAACAACAACAAAGTGAAATGGAATGTATGAAGATTGATGTCCTAAATGTTAGTGAGCTGAAATGGTCTGGTGTTAGCCATTGTGAATCAAGCAATCATATGGTCCACTATTCTCAGAATGACATGTTAAAGAAAAGCAATGTTGCCTTCATCATCAAAAAGAACACTTTGAGTTCTATCCTGAACTGAACATTGTCTTTAATAGAACAACACCTACAAGTCCATGAAGAAGACCATTTAACATGACTCTTAATCAAATTTATGCAGGAGCCACTAAACCCAAAGAGGAGGATAATAAATGTTTCTACCAATCCTGCAGTTTGAAATAGATCTTTATATACAATCAAGATGCATTGATGATTACTATGATAAGAATGCAAAAGTGGTCCACAACTGGAAATTCTGGACTTGTTGAGAGAAATGATCTCAAAGATTGCAAGGAGTTTGCAAGGCCAACAACTTTTTCGCGCATTTTTAAGTGATATAAACAGCTTACATACATAGACCTCACTAGATTAGACACACAAAAAAATCCAATCAGTTGCATCTGTGGAAAATGATAATAGAGTGTGGCGGTCATGTGCTTATGTTAACTTCATGATTGAGACATAGCAGTGGTTTCTAGCCTGTTAATCTGGAGCGAACCATCGAGTAGCCAATGAGGCCTCTGTGTGGGCATGGCTTTCTCCTGATACGTCTGGGAAATCTAGCGATATTTCCCTCGTGTAGATGAGAAGCTATCTCCCCAGTTGTTGGGAGTTAGTCTCAGAGACAGCTAATGATGGACAAGACAAAATGGCAGGGCCTCAGTTGCTGGAGAAGCCAGAGGAGAAGCCACACGACTTTACCCTGATGGAACCAGACCTCTGAAGCTGTAGAAGTCACATGGAGATTCCTGCTAGCGATGAGTTGCTTCTACCACCACTGGATGCTGTTGATGGACCCTGAGTCCTGGAAGTGAGAAGGCATGAGGAGACCCCTGCTAGTGCCAGGATTCTGCACCCACTGACCTGTGACTTCGTGAGTTGGAAGAAGACCTTATAGACTGATATCGGGCATATGGGCTAACATCAGAACATCAGACTTACGACTTTTGGCTGGACTGGGTTGGTATGTTTTCTCAATGTTGCATTCCTCTTGTACATAAATCTTTCCATTATATCTATATGTGTGTCTATGGATTTGTTTTTCTAGTTTACCCAGACTAACACATGAAGAAACTCATTATCTGTCTCAACCAAGTCAGGGGAAGACCGTGGAACATATAACTGTGTAACAGTTGCTCCTGTGCAAGGTCAATATGAAAGTTCAGACATTTAATACAAGTCCACTCGAGTGAAAATATGGTTTCTCCCATCTGAATACAGAGACCCTCTCAATATAGATTAGTTGCGTTAACACTAATGACTAAAAGTTATGTAAGTAGTGGGAGATAAATTGGGGTAAGTATATCAAAATGAAGAAAACAGTAATAAGCATTAAAATGACAGAAAAGGAAGCCATCCAAAATCACTATCTGGATTGTTTCTGAAACTTGCATGAAAAGTTAAAGAAGCTAACTTTTAAAGAAGTGATAGAAAGAAATGATGAAGCCAAAGGGCTGAACAGAAATATTTGGAGGGGAGCTCCAGAAGGTAAAGTATTATACAGAAAATGAAAAGCCTCTAATTATAAAATCAACCAGAAATAATAAAGTCTCCTTAGCACAAATGGAAAGAATTAGGGGGGGGGAGTCTCAAATTACAATATTGAAGGATTCACTGAACAAAGTGTAGGATGCAGGAAGCATAAAAAGAAGAAAGGAATACAGAGTCATTACCCCAAAGAGAATTGGTTGGCATTTGATCGTTTCAGAAGGTAGTACATGATCAAGAAGTTAAGGGTATTGAAGAAGCATCAACTACAATGAAGGAATTGAAGAAAAGAAGACTCAAGAACTGACGGAACTCAATAGAATGTTTCAACAAACCAATGCTGCTAGAGGTTTTCACTTGTCTATGTCAGGAAATTTGGAATACAGCTACCTATAATAGAGACATATATGTGCCCATTCCAGAGAAAAATGATTAGACACAATGTGAAAAGATGATCAGACACGTGTCATAGTTTATTGAACAATATCTTTACCACCACATGCAAGTAACACGTAGCACAAGATAATTCAAAAAGAGTTGCAGTAGGGGATCACTAGGAAACTGACAGAAATAGGAGCTGGATTCAAAAGAGTTGAATGAAATAAGTTTTGCTGATATAAGTGGATCTTGGCAGAAAGTTGAGAATACCAGAAAAATGCTTATCTGTGTTTTATTGACTTTTCAAAAGTACCCACCTGTGTGGATCATAAAAAAAATTGTGGGTGACTTGAAGAATGGGAATTCCAGGACACTTCATTGTGTGCTCATTTAGCTCTATACAGAGAGACTCAAATAGAATAAAATATTGGAAATATTTGCTTTCTATTGAGACCTTGGTATCAGTTCCTCTTTTCCCCCCCTCTCTCTCCAGATTTATTTTATGTTGATTTTGAGGTCCTTCAGTATCAGGGACATGTTAGTCTCTTAAAAATGAGTTTTAAAATTAATCCAATGTACTCATGGATAATGTTAACATCACACTGCATTACACTGAGATCACATGAACTAAATGATACTCGCTACTAATGTCAATTACACTGAAAGTAGTCACATTAGAAAGTCTTGAAAAGGATAGAAATAAAGTGTGGAGCAAAGCCCCAAAACATAAAAATGATAAGGATTACTTATCAGAGATTGGTAGAACCCCCAAGATTATGGCCCTTATTCTCCTTTCGAGTCTGGAACTTAATTCAACCGCATGGTCAGTTTTCAGATAAACAATAGACAGATCTCTGAGGGCAACAATAACAATTAGGGAGGTACACCTTCCTTAAAATCATCAATCCGTTTGGATAAAATAAGCAGTATTTTCTTCAAAGACAAAGTCCAGAAGGATTAGAAATGAAGGAGGAATAGAAACAGGAAACAGAAAGAGTGATATAAGTGATGTTTCATTGAATGATAAGAAACCAAATATGTATGAAAGATTGGAGAGAAAATTGATCTGCTCTGTAAGTTTTCAGCCCAATTCACATTAAAGAGTTTTTTAAAAGGAGTTTCATGTCTGTGGAAGAGAAAAATAGTATCACAATTATTGATTTCATTAAGATTAAAAGCATATCTTGCCTACAAAAATAAAAGAATAGAATGAATCTTTTAAAATCAGAAAACGTGTGCACCAATCAGAGTGGTAGCTTCTCACTGTACAGACAAGCTGATTGTGGAACAAGCCCCGGGAGGTGGACTCTGTAAGAACAGGGCAGAAGGCAGTCTGCAGTATGTCCATGACACAGTATTGCTGCTGAAAGCAAAGCTAACTTGAAGCACCACCTAATGAGAACCAAAGACGGTAGCTATTTGTATGGATTTCACCACACATATAGACAAAACAAAAATCCTCACAATGGAATTAATAAACAACAATGTGTTAAATGACAAAAAGACAGGAGCCATGAGGGATTTCATTTTTCATATATCTCCAGTCCATACTATGTGAGGAACAGTCATGATATCGCATGACATAACACATTGGGCAAAAGATCGCTTTCAAGTGCTGAAAAGTCAAGGGGCCACTTTGAGATCTGAGGTGAACCTGACTGAAGTCATGGAGCTTTTCATCCCCACACTGGCATGCCACCCCTTTTCTGCCCATTTGTTGCCCTGTGGTTTGGAGAGGTGCGTTGCTGTGATGCCGGAATTTATGTTACTGGTAATGCCAGAAGGGTCACCTCAAGTGCCTAGGTTTCAGCGGAACTTCCAGATAACAACAAAAAGGCCTTGACCCCCCACTTCAGAAGCAGGTGCCACTAAAATGTTAGTGACCCAATGAATGGTAGCAGATAGTGTCAAAGATCATGCTAAAGGATGGGGTACTCAGGCACTTGAAATATGACTGTGGGGTCAACCATGGAGACATAAATCAGTTAAATCCAATGGAGGTGGAGTCTTCAGAATTTTCATTTGTAGATTGGGGCACAACTCAAAACAAGGAGAAACAACTGCAAAATCTGCTAAGGATAAGAATGCAGAATGTGCAAAGTATGAATATAGGAGAATTGGAAGTGGTCAAAAGTGAAATGGAATGCACAGACATCAATATCTTAGGCATTAGTGAGCTGAAATGGACAGGCATGGGTCATTTGAAATCAAAATCCTATGATGTACTATGCCTGGAAGAGTGCAATCAAGAGGAATGGCAGGGTGTTCATTGTCAAAAAGGACAATGCTGTCTGTGATAGGATGATATATATCTTCCTCCAAGGAAAGTCAATCAATATTGCTAATATTCATATGTATGCACCAGCCACAAAAGGTAGTGATGAAGAATTTGAAGAATTCTGCCAACAACTTCAGTCAGAAATTGATCAAATATGCAATCAAGATGCATTGGCAATTATTGGGGATTGGAATACAAAAGTTGGAAACAAAGAGGAAGTAACAGTAGTTGATAAATACAAACTCGAAAACTGGTGATCACATGATAGAATCTTGTGCAATGAGTAACTTGTTCATGACAAATGCCATTTTTGAACAAAACAGTAGGTAACTGTATGCATTTCCTTCTCCAGATAGAATACAGAGAGTTAAACTGCCTGCTTGTGTGGGTAGAGCGATGAATAAGTTCAATATCAGCAGCTAAAACTCAGCCACAGGCTGATTAGAAAAGACCAGGCATTGCTCATCTGTATGCGCAGAATAAAGATGAAGGAAATTAAAACATGAGCGCTAAATGATTTTGAGTCTATTCCAGTAGAATTTTGAGAACATATCAAGGATAGATGCTGCATTTAACATGAATGCTAGAAAAACTGCGATGCGGGGAGAGTATAAACAGACCACCATTCATGACGAAAAAGCACAAGGTCATTAATAAGGACAGGAAAGCTCCAAATGGGTGCCAGAAGAGACTCTGAACTTGCCCTTAATCATAGGGTAGCTGACGCAAAAGGAAGAAAGGAGGAAGTTAATGAGCCAAAGAGAAATTTCAATGGGCAGCCCCAAAAGACAAAGCCAGAGGTTACAATGAAATGCCCAACGACTTAGAATTAGAAAACCAAAAGGGTAGATCACAGGCCCCCTATCTTCCACGGAATCAAGAAAAAAAATTCAAGCCTTAAGTTAAAATCTTGAAAGATTCTATGGTGAAAATATTGAATGAAGCAAGAAGCATCAAAAGAGGATGGAAAGAATACACAGAGTTACTGCAACAAAAAGAATACATCCACATCCCACCATACGAACAAGAACCAGTGTTGCTGAGGAAAATCAAGCTGTACCGAATGCATTAGTCAAACGCAGGGTTCCAGTGGCTGAAGAAGCACAGGAAACATTCATTCATCCAGGCCAGAAATTTGGAGGACAAAATTGTTTGATAAAAGAAAAGATAGGAGGGAAGGAGGGAGGGAGGGAGGGAGGGAGGGAGGGAGAGAGAGAGAGAGAGAGAGAGAGAATTTCGTTGAAACAATGGCTCAAACACAGAAATGATAGTGAGGAGGATTGTGTAGAACTGGGAGGTTTTTGGTTTTGTTGCATATGAGGTTACTATTTTCAGAGTTAACTCCATGGCAACAACAATTGTTGACAGAAATCACGCGGCTGAAAATTGTATACACTTCTTTGAAGTCATCCTTTGGGATTTTCTTTTGTTCCCATTTTACTCAGCATCACAGCAACACACAAGCCATCACAGTACAACATACTGACAGTGAAGTGGTAGATGACTGAAGAAATATGGATACACTGAATTTTGGAGCTAGGAAGAACGTTGAATGTCCCATGGAGCTCCAAAGAATGAGCAAATCTGTCTCGGAAGATGTACAACCATAATAATCCTTAGAGTCAAGAAATGTAAGACTTTGTTTCATGTACTTTGGACGTGTTGTCAGGAGAGAGAAGTCCCAGAAGAAAGACATCATGTTTGGTAGAGTAGAGGGACAGTGAAAAACAAGAGACCATTCAACAAGATGAATCAACACAGTGGCTGCATTGATGAACTAGTAAACAAGAACAATTTTGATGACAGCACAGGACCAGGCAATGTTTTGGTCTTTTGTACATGGGCCTGCTATGAGCTAGAACTGATTTGATGGCATCTCCCAACACACAATGATGAGCATCGCTAAGCTGTACACATTGCATTGTGACTTAAGTAAAGAGTGAGCTTTTTAGATGAAAGCAACAACTTGTCTGAAGACAATCTCAAACTTTAATGCTCAAATTTAACAAATTACCCTTTCTATAACCTATGCAGAATATATTATATGTGTATGCATTGATGCAGTGTTAAAATATTTCAGTGTAGAAGCAAAGGAACCGCCTGCCTCAGTCATCAATCTTGTCATGAAAGCACGGTTCATGTGTGCCTTTGTCTTTTGCTTTGTGCTTCATATTCTTTCTTCTTGAATTTCTGTAGGGCCAATATTGGAGGACAGCAGAACCCCATGCTCCTGCCAATGAAAGATATGTACTTCATAAGAATTGGGCTAGGTTTTCCTGTTTTTACAAGGAGCAACCTTTACATTTGATCAGGTAAGTATTTTTTTTCTTCTTCACACAATATGAGACTTATTAAAACTCAGTGATGGGATTTTTATTACAGATGCCATCAATTTCTTTTGTTCCCATTTTTGTTCCTATTTTTTTTTACTACTGTTTACATTTCCTATCTTCTCACATTTTATTTAAACACATTTGAATGCAGAATGTTGCCAAAATACCTATGAGAAGCAGTAGAAGTTGTACAGGGGTTTGTAAACATTGTAGCTTACAAAGAATATTTTTCCACCCTATCATTATAGTTATTTTCTATTTAACCAATGTATCCTGCTTTTTTAGTTAGTCAACTTATCTTTCTAGAATAAATTTTAAATACTTTACCAGAAATTTTAATGTAAATGACTAGATATCAATCTATTAGCTAGATAATTAAAGGCAAAAATGATGATAAAGGCTGAGCTCCAGTGGTGTAGTAGTTTTGTGCAGGACTGCAGCCCACTGGGTTGGCGGTTCAAATCCAGCAGCAGCTCTCCAGGAGCAAGGCTGGGCCTCCTATTCCCACCAGAGGGCCATGATGCCCCCCTCCCAAAATGATGATAAATACAAAAGAGGCTCATTTAATTAGAAAATCATTTTCAAAATTGAAGATGTGGTTGAATGAAATTAGTATTGAATGCTAGTAAAAATGTTAGAATCAACAATTTGGGAAATGGAATGTATATATCCTTTATGTTCAAAGAGCTAATATATCTACTTAAGTATAGATCTTAATAATTTAGTGGTATCATAACCAAAATAACAAGTAAGGGGTTTTAAATAACATCATTGTATTTTCTCACTGTTTTGAAAGCTAGAGAGTTTCAAATCATGGTGCCATGAAAGCTTTGATCTCGGGCTCTCTGGGCAATAACAGAAGATCTTTGTCTCTTTTAGTTACCAAAGCCTGGGTATTTATTGGCATTCATTTGACTATAGGCCTTATCTTTACATGACACCTTCTACCATATACATGGGGATTTCAAAAGGTTCATGGGAAAAATGGAATTAAATGATAAGAATATAAAATGTAAATTTTATCTCAACATAAGATTCATCAAGGTCAAGATAGTATTGTAAGTGGTGGGACCAGCTATTTATTTGTTTTTTGGGGGGGAGGGGGGCATCACTGCCCTCCAGTGGTGGGAGTAGGAGGCCCAGCCCCACTGCTGGAATTGAACCTCTGTCCCAGTGGGCCGCAGTCCCGCGCACAACCACTACATCACCGGGGCTCAGTCCGCGAGACCAGCTATTTAATCAATTTTTAAAGAAGTAAAACTCCTGGGAATTGAACCATGTTGGCAGACTCTTTTAAAAATTATTACTGAATAACAATGTGTGACCTTTATATATCTGTTGAGATTAAGAAAGCAAAAAGAATTCAGAAGGAACCATATCAGGAATATGAGATGAGTGACGAATTTCCCTTCCCTTGAAGTCCTTGCAGACGAGTCCTGGTTTGATGTGAGAAAGATGCAGGAGGGTTGTTGTGTTAGTCTGGGTAGACTAGAGAAACAAATTCATAAGCACACATATGTATATAAGGGAGAGATTTATATACAAGACGAAAGGAAAATTGAGAAAACATCCCAGTCCAACGTCATAAGTACAATATTAGCTCATATGTCTGCTATCACTCCATAAGTCCTCTTCAGATTCACAAAGCACTTGCACTGATGCCAGGTCAATCACAGGCCAGTGGGTGCAGAGTCTTGTGTATCCACTGATAGTAGAAGTATCTCAGTGCTGGCAGGGACCTCTCTTTCTTCTCAAGCATCTCAGGACTGGCAGGAGTCTCTCTGGCTTTTCTAGCTTCAGAGGTTTGGTTCCATCAGGGTAAACCCATGTGGCTTCTCCTCTGGATGTCTCACAGGGAGTCAGCCTTGTGTCTGAAGTAGAGCTTCTTCAAGGGACTGAGTTATAAGTCTCTCGCCTCCAAGGGGAAAAATCTGCAAGATTTCCCACAATTCTCAGAAAAAGCCATGCCCACACAGAGGTCTCATTGGCTAGACTCCCCCCTACATTCCCGATCCTGAAATTGACACAAGATTACATGACTGCCACAGTTGTCTTGGTGGAGAAGGGTCTCCAGTAAAGCGTTCCACTTTGCCTGACTTTATCAAAATACTTTCATGGCAAAGCACATCTTCACATTCTTTAGCCCTCCAGGAAGTCAACAAAAACAACAAAATCCCTCGAGCATTCTAAAACTTTGTTGCCATAGCTTTTGCTGTGACAGGAACCCTTCCATCGCTCAGCTGCCATGGCTTTGACTTTGGGATGGCAGTGGTAAAGCCCTATTTCACGTCCTGCAAAAATTCTTCCAAGATTTGCTTCAGAATCTTGGTGCCACTTGTTCAAAATTTCCTTTGAAAGCTCTGCTCTTGTTGGAAACTGATCCTGCTGGAAGTTTTAGCATCTGTCCAGCAGAAAGTTGAATCAGATTTAATTTTTCAGTCAGTATTGTGTAAGCTGAGCTAATGGAGAAGACTGTGGTGTTGTCATTATTTCTTTGGTTGATCATTGGCTCATTCTCTTCAATTAGAAAGCCAACAAGGTTCCTTTTTACCTTGCACCTTGATCTAGATGGTCTGCCCCGCTGGGCATATCGTCAATATTGTCTCATCCCTTCTGAAAATGAGTTATCTGTTTGTAAACTGCTGATTACTTTGGGGCACTGTGCCTATACACACTTTACTAAGCATCAGTGACTTCATCATTCATCCAGCCAAGCTTCACTATACACTTCATGCTTTTTTCTTACTTTTTTTGCAGAAGTCATGTCACTCTCAGAAAGGCTATTTTAAACTGATACTTATTATTCTTAGTACCTGGGCCTATATCATATTCAGACATGTTATACCAAGTTACTTTGCATTTATTTTGGTGTAAACATTTTTGAAATGCATACGTCATTTTTATAATACACATTTTTTCATGAACTTTTTTTTCTTTATTATTTTTTTAATTAGAAATCATTTTATTAGGGGCCCGTACATCCTGTTTCCAATACATAAATAAACATACTGTGAAAAGAACCCTCGCATATCCGCTGCCGTTTTCATTCTCCAAACATCCGCCCTTTCCCCCAGCCCCTGGTGTCGGTTCCTCCAACCCCTCCCCTGTACCCCTGCTCTCCCTCCCCCATCAACCCTCAATACTTTATAAATTATTATTATTCTGTCATATGTTACCCTGCCCGACACCTCCCTCAGCCCACTCCTGCATGCCCGTCCTCCAGACAGGTCATATGTAGATCCTTGCAGCTGGTTCCATCTCTCTACCCCACCTTCTCTCCACCTATCCAGCAGTTCCAATCTAACCACCTGCCCGAGGGGGCTCATCCATCCTGATTTCCCCATCTCTCCAGCCCCCCTCTCCACTAGTGTACCTTCTCTAGTCCATCCGGATGCGCAAGGTAGAGTTGGGATCATGATGGTTAGGGGGTAGGGAGACCTCAGGAACTAGAGGAAACTTGTATGTATCATCACTGCCTGGCTGCACTCTGACTGGTCTGTCTGCTTCCCGTGGCTCCTTTGTAAAGGGGTGACCAATTACCCACCAGTGGACCTTAGGTTCCCACTCTGCCCCTCTCCTCACTCGTAATGAAGTGATTCCTGTTCTTTGATGTTCGATATCTGCTCCCTTTGGGCCCTCTTGATCACACTTGCTGGTGTGCCTCTTCCCTGTGGACTTTGCTTTCTCCATGCTGAATGGTGACTCAGTTACCTTCAAGTCTTTGAGACTCTAGATATTCAATCATTTGGTAGCTGGGCACCATCTTTTCTTCTACTCTGTTTGCCTCTGTATCCATTGTCTTCAGTGATATCGGGAGTTAATTGGTTCATTGATTTTGATTTTTGTTCTTTGATACCTGATGCCTGATTGTTTCAGCACCTCAT